>BOPN01000100.1:147910-150410 GCA_017312705.2 Penaeus japonicus
TTGAGATTAATTTTATGCTTTATGATTGTTACTGAATCATGTTTCCACTCTATAGTATCTTAATATTTTTAGATTTGGTGTTCAAAAGATTCAAAAGAGAATAATGTGAAAAAATCTTTTTTGCTCATTCTAGATATTCTTTTCCATCTTCATCAATTAATACATTCTATTCTGTTTTTACTTCTCGCTTATTACACAAGCAGTAGTTGGTAGCTTTTACAGAATATAACAGGCAATCATAAATGATAGCTAATTGAAGCTGATGGTGTGAATATCAAGTAAATGAGTTCATGGAGGAGTTTAACTCTTTTGGTTGTGCAGCTATTTTAAGGATATGTTATGGATGTCATTATTATTTATTTTATTAGAAAAAGGTCAGGGTTCAGGGACTTAGAATGGGAGAAGAGGATATACTGAGCAACAGCAATACAATATCAAGTTAATAAGGAGTGCAATAAAAAATTATCTTGGACAATGTGTCTCTTTAATAGAAATATACTATTATTATTGTTATTAATGTTGTGATAAGGATGATGATATCAATTAAAACTAACAAAAACAATGATAATGATATTAATGGTATTGGTAATAGTAACAGTAATAGTAATATAAATAAATACCTTTTTACCATAAATAAAGCAATGAGGTAAACAGGTGAGGTCAGGTAGGCCTTGTGCTTGTTGAGCCATTTATGTGTAACAAATGAACATAGTGGACAATCCATGTTTTTGGCACCAGTGGGTCAAGTGAGGACCTACAACCAATTCTTGTCTCATAGCCTTGTTTGACCCAGTTGTGCCAATTTTTATCCTGTGATTTTATAAAGATTTCTCTATTTTTTTTTTAGAATTGCGTATGGGTGTCATGACACATACACAAGAGCTTCTGCTTGATGACGGGCACCATGACATATATGACATTTGGGGATTTTGGATCACTGCTATTTTTTTGTGCTATGAGTAATGAGTGAGTGATGATGGCAATTGCATAATATTGAGCAAAATGGGTTTCACCTAACATCCAAAACCTAGATGCTGCCACTTTCTTCTAGCACCAGCAGGAGAGAGAGCACTCATCCATGGTCTCTAGCAAGCACTATCTTTATAGAGTGATGGCACACAGTAAGTTGCCGACCTCTTGCTCTAAAGTACTGCAGATGAAGGATGAGCAGGCAGAATGAGAAGGAAGGTGACTCAAACCATGCCAAGTGTCTACAATGTGCCCCCGTGCCAGTAGGGATGCCTTGTACTGTGACACTTACAGTCATAAGCACAAGTTTCCTTCCTCCTCCCTACCTCTTCATGTTATCTTCATTGTGGATGGTTATATACTGTGTATTTTTTCATGACTACACAAATGCAAAAAAATGTTAAGTTGCTTTTTGTTCTCCCATAAAACTAATACTTTTATCACACTGAGTATAAAGATATAATGAGCTAATATGGACCAAATACTACAATTTTAGTCAGCTGCAGCATTGACAGAGCCTGTCATATGACACATGTCTCTCAATATAATAAAACAAAATTAAAACAAAAATGGCTCTTGTTTTACAATGAGTGACTGAAAGAGGGTGGGGAAAGTTTAGCACGTGTGAAGCTGCCTCACTCTAAAATAAAACCCATTCTGAAGAATGGGCAAGCAAAGTTATCCCGTCTGCAATGGGCTGAGATGACAAAAAATGTGTCATTGCATATGGAAGTAATATTTATTTGAGGAATAAAAAACAGACGATGGAAAGCTGTAAAGGTATGAATGACTTGACAAGTATATCTTAAATATTTAGATTCTGCCAAGCATGGCATTTAAGCATAAAGATTTTTTTATATATACTCTAAATAAATCGCACAGTTGAGCTTCGATTTTACTTTCCTTTTTGGAAATCCTAATGTGATCTTAGATTTGCAATAGAAGACCCAGGGATAGCGATCATGCAACAATGCTGTTTATTTCAGTGCCATTCCTCCTTAAAACTTTATCACAAAATTTCATTCACTCACAACTAAATTTTCTTATGCTTTCCTTTTTTGTCAATTTTCGCTTACCGCAAAGTAGTCGCCTCCCTTCGACCGATCCGTTTGGGGTTCGCCACAGCAGACCATCCATCTAAACTTCCCTGTTCTCCTCATCATCTTCTACACCAACCACTTGCATGTCAGTCCCTTACCACATCAACCACACACATGTATTCCCTCACTACTTCCATAAACTCCTTTTTTCCATACGTCGTGTGTTTCCATCCGCTGCATCCTTCTCCGAACTTACCGCACATCACTCCTCAGCAAATGACAAGCTATTTCGATCTTGCCCCTCTCTTTGTCTTCAAACCGTTCTACTTGCACTGTCCATTTAATGTACTCATTCCTAACCCTGTTAAGTCTTGTGATTCCCAACGAAAATTGTTCCCTTTTAAACTCTGTTACCTCTCATCCCATCACATGTTTATTTTTGTTAGCGCTACCTCAACCAAGTAATCAAGCTTGGTCAGTCTCGATACATC
>BOPN01000100.1:160410-172910 GCA_017312705.2 Penaeus japonicus
AAAAAGGATGCAGAAAGGAGAAGGAAGTAGGGCAGTTGAAAAAAGTGAAAGAGCGAGAGAAACAAACAAACAAACAAAAAGGATAAAACATAAAAGTAACTGGAAATTAATAATAGTAATAAAAAACAGTGAGTGAGTGAAAGATAGACGTTTTATACGGGGAGAAAGAAACGCTGCAAGAAAACAAAAATGAGATAAAAAGGAGAGCACAGCGGGTCATTTGGCGGGAATCGATCTCAGCATCTCCGGGCAGAGGATGGCGCCTCTACCGTCGGGCGATCGAGGCCTTTGTTGAGAATGAACCTCTTCTGAAACTTATCCTACGTAAAAGAGAAAAAGAGCAGAAACCAAATGTTCAAACCAAAGAAAGAAAGAAAGAAAAAGATAAAACAGATAGATATTTGATGTCAATAAGAAGAATAAAAGGCAAAGAACTAGAGAAATAGAGAGAAGAAAATGCACACTAAAGACCGCCCCTAGAAAAAAACGGTTGACCATTTACAGACTTTGATCTTCATTGCTAAGAAACATTTCATACTCTGATCTCAAGTGGGCCAGATATGGTCAACTGCCCTGGTCCTACAGGGTGCTTGATCATGCTGTAGCGAGTGAATTTTCGAAAAAAACCCGCAAAGAAAACGATTGTGCTTGGGAGCAAGGGGAGAGGGTGCCCTCTGTGCGGCTGCGCAGACGGAAACACCGATATAATAGATACGGCGTTACCTTTCCCACCGACATGAATACTAGAACTTGATTAAGCATAGGGAGAATAAACACACTGTGTAGCGCAGGATAAAAGCGCCCTCTTTGCTAAAATGCGATTTGCGGTGACGTCACTGCGCAACTGAAAATGCGCACGTAAGAACAATAGCGACAGAACCGCCACTCGGACCAGAGACGCCATAATAGAAACATCATTAAATATTAATTTTTATATTGTTTAAGTTCATCTTTTATATATTTTATACGTATTTTCTGTGAGACGGTGAATCGACATCGGAGGCTACAGAGACGGCAGTTTATATTAAGGTATTGTTTTTATATTGATCGTGTTTATGTAAGCTGTCACTCCTATAGTAAAATACAGAACCCGTATGCTGAGTTTTTCCTAGAACCCTTTTATTTTGTTTTATATTAACTTTGGTATTTTATTTCGAGTCGAGTATTATATGCCATTTTATTTTTGTAAATTATTTATAAAACAATATCAGCATGTTTGACTCTCAGGCCTAAAATGTTTATGAAAAAGGCCAAACGCTACCATTTATTTGACCTGGACAATGAAAAATAAGATTTATTAGTAATAAATAGTAATGAAAGTGACATGAAAATGAATAGCAATAGAAGTGACATGAAAATGAATAGTAATGAAATGTGACATTGGAATAAATAGCAATGGGATAATAAAATAATGAATAGTAATAAATATTGAATAACGAGAAATGAAAGATGGAATTTATGTCCGCAGAGTAAAAGGACTATAAGAGCTAAAGCAAATGCTACAGCTAGTTTTTGGTGGCATCGGTGTTCAGGGGGCAGCTTTGTGCTTTTGCTTATCTCGGATACTTTATTTTGCTTTAAAATGTTGCGCGCGGCGTGCTAGTTAGTGGCTGACCCTTTTTGTCTCCCTCCTCCTCCACGTCTCCTCTCCTCTTTCCTCACACCTTCCTCAGTTCAATTTCTTTTGACGAGTAAACCTCACTTTGCGAGCCCTCTTATCTCTACGCTGCCTGTTGTCGTTCTTGATCCCGGCGCCTGTGTGTTTCATCCCGTAAGTTACGAAGTCTGGCTTGTTCTCCATCTAAGTACTCATGCGTTTCTTGATCAGCCTGACGGCGTCGGGCGAGAGCTTCCGCCTTAAGGCGTTCTTCCTCCTCTCTCTTTGCTGCCTTTTGCGCCACGTGTTTCCTTATTTGCTCCAGTGCCTGAAATATGGGAGAAGATGTTTTATTTAGATACAGATGAGTATAGATTCCTTCTTTTCCTTTTTACCCTTTGGCAACTTGCTTGATGTGTCTGCGAATGACAGAAAGGAAGAAGTATATAAAGAAAGGGAAATAAAGAAAAAGGGAACGAAAATAAGAGAGAGAAAAAAGAGGGTGAAAGAAGAAAATAAGAGAGAGATAAAAAAAATAAGGAATGAGAAAAAAGAAAGAAGAAAAGAATGAAGAGAGAATGAAATAGAGAGCGAGAGAAAAGCACGAAGATATAGCATAGAAACAAAAAAAGGAAGAAATAAAAGGGATATATATAAATTATGAATAAAAGTGTAAAGAGAGAAATGAATAAAGGGAGTGTGAAAGAAAGTAAGAAAGAAAAGAAAGAAAAGAGGGAAGAAAGTCAAAGATAAGTTGGAAACTGGCAGGACAGATATGCTAGGATGGAGACCAAGGCAAAAGAAGACAGGTGTGTGTCAGAGGAAAAGCTGAAAGTCTTGGAGGAGAGGAACAGCATACTCGAGGCAAGGTTGGAGCAAGACCGACGGCTTAGGGTGGAGGCTTTACGACAGGTGGAGGTCGAAAGCAGCCGAGATGGACCGTCTAGCACTCTGGGAAACCAGAATTGCAATTGAAAACCGAGCTCAGCAAGATCGAGATATGATGGCAGAAGCCAACAATTCTCTCAGGGAAGTTCTCCATGTCATCACTCCAAGCCTTTCCTCTAATGCAACTCCCCGCCAAACACCTGTACCTGCTGAGAGGTCCAATTTACCTGATCGATCTCGATCTCGTCAGCACCCACCATTCAACACCAGTATATGTGCACCATAACCCGCATGCATCTCAGCCTCTTCACTGCAACCAGGAGGTTGAAAGCTGAATCCGCCAGATAGAAAATCTCTCTCGCCCACCAACTGAGGAGAATTTCATTCAGAATGCTCAAGTACACTGCAGAGGACCAGCTGATCTTATAATCAACAGCTCTCCCTTTGACACGATTACAGCGTGGACAGAATTCAAAACCAAGCTGTGACTAAAATTTTGGGGAATGTGCTCCTTCAGTGACTTTTTCTGCCTGTTTTACAAGAAGAGGCTCGCGAGTGGACAAGCTCCTCTTGATTTCTACGTGGCTCTTGGAGCTGTATATCAAGGTGTGCGGGATTATCCTAAGGCTATTGGCGAACCAGATGAGCTTATCAGGAGGGGATTTCTGCAGGGACTACCTGGATGAAGAAGCCTTTTGACAGGTCTGCTTTAATCCACCCCAAACACCCCTTCGACGACCACCGCGGCACATGGATCAGCCCCATAGGAGAACAACCTGTTGAGCTTGTCAGCATGAAGGGCACTTTTGTAGGGAGTGTCCTTTTCTTAACCTTCCAAGTGGAACGGAATCCGCCGCGTCGGGAGGACGTCCAAGTCTGCAGGGTTCCAGAGTGTTTCGCCCTGAACGAGAAACAGTAGACAACCAAACCCTTTGTGGCAGACCGACAGTTATGCGGAAGCTTTCTTACATTTATCGACACAGGAAACCAGGTCACCTTATCGAAGAAAGAAGCTATGTTGCGACTACTACCTCACAGGACCCATGTTGCAGTTAGAGGAATAAAGGGAGTCTCGAGAAAGGAGCTTACTGTTTTGGAGGAAATGGATGTGGACATTTGACCGAGACTGGGGAGAAAGCTCTATTACAGGGTTATGGTTATAGATGGTGCTTCTTTCCCAGGAGATATGCTTATTGGTACAGACTTGTTAAGGAGGGTTGAATATAAGAAACATGGTTTGCAAGCACAGGAAGCTTTTCTACATCTTGATGGTATGGTTTATCCTATTGACTATGAAGCTGGAGAATCCTTGGCCCTTGTATCTTTTATTCAGAAGAGTGTACAACAATATGTCATGCACCCAAAAGCAGGACTGTTTGTCTGGCCCAATCAGGGCTTATGTGCCATGCAGCATTCCTTCTGTTTTTAATGACAAGTCTGTATTAGTCTGCAAAGCCTGTTATACTCAAGAATTGGGCTCATTTTTGTACTCCTATAGAGGTAAGATTGGTGCCTGAAATTGACAATGGTGAACATGCTTTCTTTAACTCTCTGCTTACAGTGAACCGATCGACTGCTGTGAATGACACACCTGAGGGCTCTATATGTGGAGATCTAGAAGACCAGGAAGAGAAAACTGATTTAGCCTAGGAGGAAGATATTTTTGACAGTATTCATGGTCTTCAGCTAACAGATCCTGAAGAAGATTTATCTGGAAAATTTCCAGGTCATGTGCTACCACCCACTGATAATGTAGTGAACATTGATGCGTTCTTTGCATGAAAGTGTGGTTGCTGAGGTAATTTTAAAATTCGCTATTTCATCCCGCCATCTAGTCATTGGTCTTGCCCTGGGTCTCTTTGTGTCGTGTATTACCCATTCTGTTGTTTTCTTTGTCCACCTGTTGTCCTATCTCTGATATATATGTCCAGCCCACTGCCACTTTTCCTTCTTGATGCTCTTGAGTATATCCTCTACTTTTGTTTGTTGCCTGATCCATGTGGCCTTTTTCTTGTCTCTTAAGCTAACTCCTAGCATAAGCATTTCCATTCCTCTCGAGTGCCTTGGTCGGTGTCCATGTCTCTGATCCATATGTCATGACGAGGAGGACACATTGGTCAAAAATCTTTCTCTTTAGACATAGTGGCAGACGACCTCGTAATATATTACTATGTGTACTGAAGGCACTCCAACCTAGCCTGATTCGCTGTTTTATCTCGGCTTCGCAGGATGTACACGACTATATGAGTTGCCCTAGGTATACATACTCGTTCGCTGCTTCTAGTACCTCGCCCTGTATTTGTATTTGCTTAACTGGGGTTCGACTGTTGAACATGACTTTAGTCTTTTTCATGTTCATTTTAAGGCCAATCTTCAGACTTTCCCTATTTAAATCGCTTAGTACTTGTTGCAGTTCATCTGCTGACTTGCCGAAAATCTGCAAATCTTAAATTGCTTAAGTGCTCATTCCCTATTTTGATCTCTTTCTCCTTCCAATCTAACTTCTTGAATACTTCCTCCAAGCAAGCTGTAAACAGCTTCGGTGAGATGGTGTCGCCCTGCCCAACACCCTTTTTTATTGGTATTTTATTGGTTTCTGCATGGATTTTGATGGTCGCTGTACCATCTATATATATGTCCTCTAATAATCTGCAGTATATTTCCTCTACTTCTTGTTTACGAATTGCATCTAGTACTCCCTCGAAAAAAAACATGCATTTAGTTGGGGAGAGAAGGGGCAGAGAGCCTTCGACACATTAAAGGAAAAGTTCATGTCTTGCGTAAGCCTCGCTTTGAAGACCCCTTTGAAGTTCCCAAAGTGCCATCGGTCCTTGCCTTATGCAGAGAGATGGAGAAGGTAACCCAGCGGCTGTTGCTTATTTCTCCAGAAAACTTCATGGACCCGAGACCAGGTATTCTGCAATAGATGCCGAGGCCTTGGCCGTTGTTGAAGGAGTGAGAGCTTTTGATCCATACGCCAATTTACCGTGTATACAGATCGCCAGCCAGTTACGTTCCTCGTTACACGAAAGACAAAAATCCTTCGCATGACAAGATGACCTTGTGAGCTCTCAAATTACCAGTTTAAAGTGATCTACAAGCAGGGGATCCAGCATCGTGTTCCTGATATGTCAATCCAACAACTATGCGTGAAGAACGAACGAAAGATTCTATTTGGCAAGAAGTAATTAATTACTTAGAGGAGAAAAACTTGTCGAAAAGCATTGAGTTCACACTTCAAAACGGAGTTCTCTACAATCTCCAGCAGTACCCTGCTCACGTAGTTCATCAACTAGTGATCCCGAAGGTTCTCCGGAAGGCTGCCCTTCTATCATGAGCGAGCTTAAGCTCGCTCATGATAGCTCCTTTGCATCCAGGTATTTTCAGGACATACCAGAAGCTCAAGGATCTGTTTTATTTTCCAAATATGATGCAAGATGTCAAGGCACCACTGGCTGCTGCTCCATAGGTATCTACACCATTGGAAAAGGTTTCGGCAGACCTTGTTGACTGTGGCCAATCAAGCAGTGGGTTGAGGTATATACTGGTACTAATAGACCACCTCTCTCGGTACCTGCGGCTGATTCCACTTCCATCTAAAGAAGCTGAGGTTGTAGCTGATGCCTACATTAAAGACTTTTATAACACTATTTGGTCCTCCGTGTCTTATTCAAACTGATGGTGGCTGTGAATTTACAAGCAGATTGTTCCAGCAGGTTTGTGATATAGTTCAGACGAAAACCCATCTCACTACAGCATGTCATCCACAAGCAAATGGGATGGTAGAGCGGTCTAACCGGGTAGTTAAGGAAGCCCTGGCAACCTTAACCGAACGGCACCCTTTGGATTGGCACCAGTACGTACCGCAGGTCAGATTGGCACTGAATAGTGCGTTTCATCGGTCAGTAGGCGACCAACCTCTTTATTTGCTAATGGGTCATCATGGTCACTTTCCAGTTGGCCTCTCCAACGAGGTGACCTTTGCAACTGACTCTGCCAAACACTTCAGTGACTCCTTGAGAGAAGCTCGTCATATGGCCATTGAAACGTCACGTCGTGCTCAAGAAACCTGGGCAAGGCAGTATAATAAAAGGGGTAGAAAAGCTCCAGAGATGGATGTCGGCACGTTAGTCCTATATCGTAACTTCCGCAGGCTAAGTGGACCTCGGAAGACTCTTGGGTCTCGATGGGTTGGTCCTGCTCGTATCCTGAAGCGAGTTGGACCAGTGACGTATATCACCAGGGATGTAGACTCTCCATATAAAGAGCGTAGGCTGCACGCAAATCAAATCAAACCTTTTAGAACTTTTGAGGAATTAGTATTTGTGGATTCACCCAGGGAAGAGAGTACCTCTGGTGAAGGTTTGCCCATAGAGCAGCAATGTGAAGACTCTGAAAGAGACCCTGATGAAGTGTTACTCTTATCAGCTGTGCGTCCCAGATGAGGAGCAGAGTGCCTACCTGTGTATATAATCTATTATATTTATATGTATCTCTGTACCTAATGTTTTACCTATGTTTACCTTCCACTCGTCTTTTCGTTTTATCTTCTACTCTACTTTATTTTTCCTAGCCTTATTTCATAGTTTTATCTTTTATCTATTTCTTTTACTCAACTTTTGACCCGCTTTTACCTTTAATCCTTTTGATGTTTTATTACTCTTATTTACCTTCATATTTTATTCCCTCTTATTTCTGTACATTTTATGTTCACATTTTTTGTATGTCTGTTTTTATTATCATTATTTTTTTATGAGTTTAGTTTTATAGTTTTAGGTTTATTTTTAGTCTCTGGTCCTGTAGTCGGTTTTAATGTTTTTGTTTTATTTAGCTATCGTTATTCAGTTTTAACGGGTTCATGCTATTTTACTTTAGGGCCGGCTCAGTGAACATGCCCTTTATAATTACAATCCTTAAATATTTGCAGGTCCTGTCGATGCGAGGAAGCCGTCACGAGGGTTCTAGATTTCCGGATGTCGTTTTTAGTATTTCCAGATTATGGTGGCTGTTTCCGTCCTGTCTGCCTGCCGAACGTGTCCCATGACAAGAGTGATGATTGGCCGAGATTGATGTGGAAGATGAGGGGCGTTCCGTTAGCAGTTGGATGAGAGTTGGGAGCGTGAAGGGTCGTCTCGTCGCCGTGATCCCCGTTATGGTTTCGTCGAAATCTGCGCCAAGTCGCCTGAGGAATGGGCGGGCCCGGAGCGGACCTAGGGATTTATCCGAGACTCGAGGACGAGTGGAGGCGACGCCCCGACCTTCACTCCCGGGCCATGGGAGGGGTTGTAGCGAGTGAATTTTCGAAGACCCCCCGCAAAGAAAACGACTGTGCTTGGGAGCAAGGGGAGAGGGTGCCCTCTGTGCGGCTGCGCAGACTGAAATACCGATGTAATAGATACGGCATTACCTTTCCAACCAACATGAATATTATAACTTAATTAAGCATAGGGAGAATAAGCACACTATGTAGCGCAGGATAAGTTTTAACATAAGAAAGGAACTGCAGAATATATTTAAAGATTATTTCCCTCAAGTTGACTTTAGATTTATCTTTAAGACACACACAACGATGCTTTCTCTCCTGAACAAAACGGTACCTTTGCCCTTTGCTCTTAAATCATGTGTTGTATATCAGTTTAAATGTTCGAGATGTAACTCTCGATATGTGGGTAGCACCACACGTCCTCTACAGCACCGTATCTTTGAGCACATGGGAAAATCTTACCGTACAGGTATTCAGCTAAGTTCACCATCACCATCTGCCATTAGAGAACACTGCTATTCCACTGGGCATCCACTCACACAAAAGGATTTCCAAATTCTAACCTCTTCCTCACACAGACTTAACCTCATCATCTTGGAATCACTGTTTATCTCGAGGATGAAGCCAGAGCTAAACAACACAACAACTGCGGCCTAAAATGTTTATGAAAAGGGCCAAACGCTACCATTTATTTGACCTGGACAATGAAAAATAAGATTTGTTAAAGTAATAAATAGAAATGAAAGTGACATGAAAATGAATAGCAATGAAAGTGACATGAAAATGAATAGTAATGAAATGTGACATTGGAATAAATAGCAATGGGATAATAAAATAATGAATAGTAATAAATATTGAATAACGAGAAATGAAAGATGGAATTTATGTCCGCAGAGTAAAAGGACTATAAGAGCTAAAGCAAATGCTACAATTTGATAAAGTGAAATAAAATTATTAGTTCAAAAAAACATTTATTTCTTTGCCTTAAATTCAAACATGTACAGATAATAATTTTCTCTCTCTCTCACTCTCTCTCACTCTCTCTCTCTATCTCTCTCTATCTCTCTCTCTCTCTCTCTCTCTCTCTCTCTCTCTCTCTCCTTCATTCCTTGACTCTTACGACAATAGACAAGATAAACTAGAGGATGATGTCTGCTAAGTTCAGAATAAATGAAACCTGAAAAAAACTGAATGTATATGACGAAGTAGAATTCCTTATTATAATAGGTATATGATTCGTATATGACATCACAATTTACGAATTTACAATTTACAATTAGCATATAACATATATTTACATTATATATATACAAACAAGCGTACTTACTTACTCTTTCTCTCCTCTCTCTCCCCTCTATTTCTCCCCTCTCTCTTTCACTCTCACCCAATCTCCCCCTCCCCCTCACTTCCTCCCTCCCTTTCTCCCCCTCCATCTTCCTCAGCCTCACCTTCTCTCCCTCACCCTCTTCCTCTCCTTTCTTCTCTCTCTCACTCTCTCTGTCTTTCCCTCCCTCCCCCTCTCACTCCCCCTCCCTCCACCCTTCCTCCCTCTCTCTCCCTTCCTCCCCCTCCCCCTCTCCCTCTCCCTCCCCCTATCCCCCTTCCTCCCCTTCTCCCCCTCCCCTTCCCCTCTCCCCCTCCCCCTCTCCCTTCCCCTCTTCCCCCTATCCCCCTCCCCTTCCTCCCTCCCCTTCCCCCCTCCCTCCCCCCTTCCTCCCTCTCACTCCCTTCCTCCCCCTCTCCCTCTCCCTCCCCCTATCCCCCTTCCTCCCCTTCCCTCTCCCTCCCTCCCCTTCTCTCCTCACTCTCTCTCCCCCTCCCTCTCCCTCCCTCCCTTCCTACCTCTCCTTCCCACCCCCTCCCCTTCCCCTCCCCCTATCCCCTTCTCCCCCTCCCCCTCCCCTTCTCTCCTCTCTCCACCTCCAAACCTACCAACGCAGCCACGTACCTTTACAGTAAGGGATCTCGAGCAAGGACCAGTTCCCGCCCACGCATTCGGTCGTGTAGTTGAAGCCTCCGCCTTCGAACTCCCCCGGGCAAATGTACGTGATTTCGGTGCCCCATATCCAGGCGTCGGTCTCGTTGGCCCAGGCGTGTTGGGGCACTGCCGGGGGGGCTTGGCATGCTTGGGGGGGATAGGTGGGTTTAGCAGAGGGAGGGGGTTGTGGGGTCGGGTTGTTGTGTGTGTGCGCGCGCGCGTGCGTGCGTGTGTTTTGGTAAGTTGATTAACTATAAAGTTCAAAATTAAATCAAGTAGAATGTATTACGATGACAAAGTCTATATACATATTACTCACAACACTAATTTTATACAAAAACAAAAACCTACACATAAACATAATAAACCACGACAATAACATCCATCATTAGCAATAAACCCACACATATAAACCAAACAGCATACAAACAGCAAAACATAAACACTTTCCCACCAACCGTTATAACAACCGAACTCCGGATCGAGTGGGCTCCACGCAGTCTCATTTGCTACGATCGAAAAATACGTATCGCCGCGGGGAGACATCTGCCCTTTGGGACATGTGTAGTTGACCTCAGATCCTACCCAGTAAGGAGGTCCTTGGTCGAGGAAGGCGCCGAAGGGAGCGTCGGGAGGAGGGATGGGCATGGCTGTTGGAGGGGGGGGGGGGGGGGGGGGGGGAGGAAAGGAAGGTGGTTAGGTTTTTGTTATGTTTTGTTGTTTTCGATTTTTTTTTTTTTTTTCTTTCTTCGAACCGTTTAAGACCGTTTTCGGTTTGTTTCTGTTTCTGCTCTCTCTCTCTTTCTTTCTACCTCTCCTTTCTCTCTCTCTCTCTCTCTCTTTCTCTCTCTCTCTCTCTCTCTTTCTCCACCTCTCTCTCCCTTTCTCTTTCTTTCTACCTCTCCTTTCTCTCTCTCTCTCTCTATTTCTCCACCTCTCTCTTTCTTTCTACCTCTCTCTCTCTCTTTCTCTTTCTCACTCTTTCTCTCTCTTTCTTTCTCTCTCTCTCTCTCTCTCTCTCTCTTCCTCACACACACACACACATCCAAATCACCAAAACTCAAATCAGAAACAGAAAACGTCATTGAACCTTCTTTCTCAAAGATACTATTTCTAACAATAAGTATAATCATACTATTAGATTTATCAATTAATAAATTCATTCATTCTTTCTCTCTCCAGGTATTGACTTAATACAACGCCAATATCAAGCAATATTTGCCATCGCGATCTGAAAGTAAAGTCAGTCCTTACGAATTCTACAAGTAAAGTCATCTTCCCCAACGGAGGTCCACTGTCCATCCTCTTGGCAGGTGAGTACCAGTGTTCGTTGGAGGTTCCCGAAGAACTTGTCTCCTTCACAAGTATAGTTGACCTGGAAAGGGGATGGTATTGTAGTGCTAGGATTCTTGCTCGGTTGCTCTCTTTCTTTCTTTTTCTTTCTTTTTTCTTTTTTCTCTTGCTTTCTTTCTTGATCTTTCTGTCTTTTTCTTTTTCTCTCTATTTCTCTTTTTCTTTCTCTTTCTCTCTCTCTCTCTCTCTCTCTCTCTCTCTCTCTCTCTCTCTTTGTCCATCCTTTCTTCCTTTCTTTCCATCCTTCATCCCCCTCCACCCCCTCTCTCTCTCTATCTCTCTCTCTCTATCTATCTATCTCTCTTTTTCAGTCCCCCTGCCCTCCTTCCTAGCTATCTCCCTTCATCCCTCCATCTTCTCTCCTTCCTCCCTCCTGCTTTCATTCATCCTTCTTCTATTCTACTTAAAATGAAAAGAAGAAAAAACAAACTTACACTGTAGCCCTCGACTCGCGTGAAATTATCCCATGTGTAGTTACTGTACTCAGGCGGTGGTAGAGGGTCGTCCCAACACACTATATGAAAGATACGTTAAAAATTGTCAAGAACCGTTAAAAATACGTTAAGATCCGTTAGGTAGTACGTTAAATGATCGTTAGGTACACTGCAATTATATTATAGATATTTTAAATTCATCAATAACCGTTAAAATACTTTATGATCCGTTAGATACTACGTTAAATTATCTTTATATACACTGCAATTACGTTATATATATTTTTGATTCATCAATAATCGTTAAAATATTTTATGATCCGTTAGAAACACATTAAATGAGCAATTCAATTCATTCCAATTACGTTATATATCACTTTAATTGCCGAGATAGTCTTACTCTTTTCAAAACGATTTCGGTCAAGAATCATAAATCTATTCACAGAACAAAGAAATGTGCCTAAAATGTCTCATAAACAACGCCTCATGTCTTCTTTTAGTGTCATTTACTCGTCCATAAATTTAGATCACAAGAAATATTGTAACGAGAATAGTTGACAATTCAGAATTATTTTTTTTATATATATACATTGCCATAAATATTAAGATTTGCCTAATTTTCAAGAGATTTGCTTAACATTCAAGACAAAGATTTGCCTAACATACCATACAACACGAAATGTACTTACACACGGTACAAAATAAGGGCCATTCTGTACTCCACTTATGGTCGCTTCCACACACGGCGACGGTGGAATCAAGCACGTCTGGAAATGACTGTGAAAGATATTTTGTTATTTTTTTCTGATTTTGGTTTTACGTTTTTTTTTTATCATCATTTCTTGGGATGAATTTTTTATTCTTTTCTTGTGTGTGTGTTTTTTTTGTTGTTTTTTCGTTCTATTTCTCGTTATCCTTACAGTCGTTTTTTTATATCGCCATTACTTTAATTGTTACCGTCATCATTGTTTATCATTATCTTTTTTT
>BOPN01000100.1:177910-182910 GCA_017312705.2 Penaeus japonicus
CCTCAACAACCAAGGGATAGTAGAAGAAAGAAGAACCATCCGAGGAACAGTTTAACGTCTGCGTCGTTTGGAGGGACGCCGTAACCATGGCAACCGGGCAGAAGAAGGTGATGGAGCCGTTGATGTACCGGTGAGAGAGTTCGGTGGTGTTCGTTATGAGAGGCGATGGCACGGCGGGGTAGTCGAAGCATACTGGAAGAGGTGGGAGGAGGGAAGGTGTTAGGAGTGTGTTGTAGGTGTTAAAGGGAGTGTGTTACAGGTCTTAAAGGAATGTGTTGGTGGTGTAATTGTAATAACAGTGAGGATGATAATCATTACTCTTATAGTCATTAGGATTAGGATTATTTTCATCATTACAATTATAATTATTATTAGTGTTATCATCATTGTTCCCATTACCATAATCATCATCATCATTAATATTATAATTATCTTTATAATTATCATCTTGACCATAATTATCATAAATCATAAGTAATAAAGATGAACAAAATAACCAAAAATAACGAACACCAAACAAACAACCTCAAACAACACCTCTCACTTCTCACCTTCAACAGCAAAGCAATCGAGGATCTCTGCCTCGGGAAACCATCCCCCGAGTTGTCCGAAGCAGCTTTTGGGTTGCTGTGTTGCGGGAGCCGAGCCGTTGACGAAGTAGCCCGGGTAGCAGCTGTTTAGATGGATGGATGGATGGATAGGTAGAGGGGGAGGATTGGGTAAATGGATGGATGGATAGGTAGAGGGAGAGGATTGGGTGGATGGATGTATGGATAGGTAGAAGGGGAGGATTGGGTAGATGGATGGATGGATAGGTAGAGGGAGAGGATTGGGTGGATGGATGTATGGATAGGTAGAAGGGGAGGATTGGGTAGATGGATGGATGGATAGGTAGAGGGAGAGGATTGGGTGGATGGATGTATGGATAGGTAGAAGGGGAGGATTGGGTAGATGGATGGATGGATAGGTAGAGGGAGAGGATTGGTTGGGTGAATAGGTAGAGGGGGGAGGATTGGATGTATGGATGGATAGATAAAGGGAGGAGGATTGGGTGGGTAGGAGGGGGGAGGTATGAAGGTAGGGGGAGGGAGTGGTGCGGGATGGAGGGAGGGAGGGGGGGGGTAAGGTAGAAGAGAGAGAGAGAGAAAGAGAGAAAGAAAGAAATAGATGAAAAGTGACACACAGAGCCAGGCAGAAAAATCCAAATAAGAAACAAAATATAATCATCAAATACCTCCAAAAATCTTGATATATTTACACACAATGCGAAGGCCAAATGCCTCAACAAAACCATGAAATACTTCTTAATTCTAGAAAAAAAAACCTCACTTGTAGTTCACGGAGCCGAAGACGTTTCTGTGGTCATATTGCACAGTCATGTTCGCTGCAGGAGCTGGTGTCGAATCCATGCAACCTGGATTGCAAAGAATGATTCTAATGACTGATGATAGAGGATCGAACTAAAAGAATATGTATTGAGTATTTTCTTGAAGTAATTTCGATTGTTTTTTATCATTTTTGTCTTTTTTCTTTACATATATAGACATAAGGACACGTAGAAAACACCCGCAAATACACAAACACATGTGTATGCTCCTGCATACACAAGCACGCAAGCGCATATCCCAACTTACACACACACACATACGCACACACACACACACACACACACACACACACACACACACACACATAATACCACCCCATACCTACACACACAAACACACATAGCCCTCCCCCCTTCCCCCATTACTCACCCCCCACACATAATCCCCCCACACACACACTCTTCCCTCCCCCCCCACACCCACATACCCTTCCCCCACCCCCACCCAACCACACACCCCACTCCCCCCACCCTACACACACCCACAAACCCTTCCCCCCACACCCCACCACCCCCACCCATACACACACCCTTCCCCCCTCAACCCCCACCCCCCCACACACACCCTACCACCCCCCATCCCACACACACCCTACCACTACCCCACACCCCTCCCTTCACCCCCCCCTACCCATCACCCCGCCCCCCCTCCCAATACCCTTACCAATGGGGCCTCCATACTGGCATATGAACCTGAAGGGCTGCACGTCCTCGGCGCCAAGGGCAAAGGTCGAATCCGAACTGGCGTTGATCTGGCGCCAAGACTCCCCCGTCAAGAAGGATACGTTTAAGTGGGAGATGATGTCCTCGTCGGGGGAATAAAACCCGCCGGTCCAGTTTCCGTTGCTGTGGGGATGGGTACGTTTTTTTTTTATTTTTTTTTTATCCGTTTATTTTTATGATTTATTGTTTTGTTGTTTTGTGTGTGTGTGTATGTATGTATGTATGTATGTGTATGTATATATTTATATGTATATGTATATATATATACATATATATATATATATATATATATATATATATATATTTATATATATATATATTTATATATACATATATATACATATATATATATATATATATATATATATATATATATATATATATATATATATATATATATATATATATATATATAATACACACCTACACATACATCTTCCTCAAAAACACTTGAAAATAGATCCTAGATATCTAAATGAATTAAAAATAAACGAAAAGGAGTTTATTGATAAATAAATCAATGCATAAACACAGCAAACCGTTCATGACTGCCGATGACAAGATGTGATGAAGATCCACTTCCGAATATCTGAAAAAAATATATGAAGATGAATTAATATAAGCCTATAGTCAACTCCTATTTATTGATTTATTTATCATTTAAGATTGTCACTATTTACATACCAGGATTATTATATCTATTTACTATCAATCTATCATTTCTCTCTGTATTTTTCTATCTATCCATTCTTTCTAACCTATTTATCAAGTCTTAATATACCATCTATCCACGATCTCCATAACACTAATCTATTATTCATCTTCTGCATAAGTAATGCCTATTCATATCTATTCATCTAATCTCAACAGAACTAATATCTATCTACCTATCTATCCATCTATCTATTTATCACTACCTATCTATCCTCTATTTATCCACATCCTGTCCATCTCTTATCTATTTCTTATCCGCTTCCACTCTCCTACCTACACTCAATTTAATGTACTCTCAATCTACGATCTATCTACAATGCCTTTATTCTCTGTCTATCATCTGTCTACTATCTACCCATGTACTCTCAATCTACCCTTCTATCTATTGCTGAGGTACTCTTAATCTAATACCATCTACTTGCAACCCACCATCCATTTACTCTCGATTTAGTCTCAATCTACCATCCATCTATTCACAATCCACTTTCATCTACTAATACCTACCCTCAATCTACTATCCATCTACAGTCCATCTACTATCATTCTACCAACATCAACCCTTAACCTACCACCCATCTACGCTCATTGCTATCTCCCTCCACCATCCAACCATACATCCGCCCACCAACCAACCATCCATCTACCATCCACCTACCATCCATCCACCCATCTACCATCCACCCACCATCCATCCATCCATCTACCGACCTGCACTATCCTCGCCAGCGTGTCCGTGTCCTCCGGATAAGCCAAGCCAGAACCTTCTTCATTGCACTTAAGTAGTCCGTCCCTTATGTTGCCTGTGATGTCGAGCGCCCTGTAGCAGAGCCCTTTGTAGAGCACGTAGTCTGGCGGGCATGTAGCTGCGGGGGTATAGGGTATGGGGTGAGAGGGGGTGAGGGGGAGAGGTTGGGGTGAGGGAGGGTAGGGTGATAAAGAGGGTTTCGTTTTTTTGTTGTTTTTTCTATGTCTCTCTCTCTCTCTCTCTCTCTCTCTCTCTCTCTCTCTCTCTCTCTCTCTCTCTCTCTCTCTCTCTCTCTCTCTCTCTCTCTCCCTCCCTCTCTCTCTCTAATGATAATAATATCATATTGCATTTTTTTTTACCAAAATTCAATACATAAACAAGTGTAAACAGGAATAAAACCATAACTGAATATCATAAAGAGGCAATGAACAGATAAACAGATAAACAAACGAATACCTCTATATAACTAAACAATGAAAATCCAACAGACAGATAAATCAATCAGTCAATAAACATCATGATTTAGATCCGGACTCACCAGGAAGCATACAAGCGTAGCGGTTGCCATGGTAACAGTCTTGAATCCGATAAGATGATGTGTTTGTGGAATTGGACACCAGAATGCATTCCGTTGTCATCTCTTCTCTCTGTCGCATCGATTTTCTTTTGTTTATGTTTTGGTTTTGTGGGTTTTGGGTTTGTGTTTTTTTATATTCTTGTTGTTTTGTTTTGTTCTGCTTTGTTGTCCTTTTGAGTTTTTTTTCTGTTTGGTTTGGTTTTGTTGTCCTTTTGAGATTTTTTGTTTTGTTTTGTTTTGTTATGCTCTTTTTATATATGCTTTTTGGTTATCGTTTTTTTTTTTTTTTTTTTTTTTTTTTTTTTTTTTTTTTTTTTTTTTTTTTTTTTTTTTTTTTTTTTTTTTTTTTTTTTTTTTTTTTTACTGATATTTATATGGAGATTGTCCTATAGTTACAATTAATATTCACAATAATCAGATTCCTATCTTGTACTTATGCTGAATGATTTTATCATTGTTGTCAAAACCCTATATTTTTTAATTTGTTTTAATATCATCTTATATATTGATATCCAAATGAACATCTAATTAGTCAACATTGCTTGTAATCACGACCATCATAATAATAATGATACTAATAATAATAATGATAATGATAATAATAATAATGATAATAATAATAATGATGATGATGATAATAATAATAATAATAACATGCACCCTAGTGTCGATTTCTCTCAAAGAAATAAAATAAAAATGAGCATTTTTTATTCAACAAAGGAAGGGAACATCACCTGGCACTGCTCAAAGGCACTGTCACAAGCGAAGTCTGCGGGAATGTTTTCGGGAAACATTGTGGTGTCACTGGAAAAATAATGTTTGATAAAATGTTGATGAATGTAACATTGGCGTAT
>BOPN01000100.1:202910-235410 GCA_017312705.2 Penaeus japonicus
TTCATATTATGATTTATCATCACATTTAGCTAGAAATGTTGACAGATGCATGTTCGTTTCTTAGCTTTATTCCTATTTCATGGGTATAAAATATATTCATTATCTTTGCATTTTTTATTTATTATTGATTATTGTTACTTCCATATTTCATTGTTTAATTGCAAGTAACTTTAATCCTTGTATGGTATGATTGTCATTATTTTTATTTTTAAGCAATTGTCGACTTCGACAACATTAATTAATTATTATCATCATAGGCCTCTCCGAGTTTCCAAACCTTTCAGAAAAATTTCATGGGTCAATCGATTTTTCAAATATCTCATCATGATATTATTGACATAACAGTTATAGATTGATCAGGAAAAGGTTTATTTATCATTTCATATTTTATAGCTTTTCAGCTTAACCTTGCCTTTCTCCAGCTACTGTACCTCACTTATCGGGCCTTCATTGCATGACGCCCATTGCATATGCATCTCACACCCTAATTTCGCGTATCTATGGTACCACAATTGAATAAACCGCAAATTACGGGTTAATTTTTCGCACTCCGGTGCCCGCGCCTTTGGAGATCTTGACAACCTGACGTCACAGTTAATTCTCTCAAACAGAGATAGCGCGCTAAACACTTATCAGACGTTCCAGGCTTGCTAACTCCGCATTTTTATTAGCTATGCACATACTAATGGTATTTCTTTCAGTTGCCCCGATCTTGGCTATTACGCCGCACCTTATTTCAGAAGGACGAGTTCGGCCACGCAATTGAAATATCATAGCATAGTCTAATAATTCATCATATTTATCTTTGTTCTCGAGCTAAGACAGCGTTTCCCCACGGGACGAGTTCAATTTGGCGCATGATCTTACCGACCACTAGCATGGTCAATCAAGGTAAATCACCTATTCCTCAACGGAACGACCTCCAGGTCAATGTTATATTAATTTTGTTTTTCTTTCAGCTCTCATTAACATTTATTTTTCCAGTCTCATCCAATCTGACTCATGTCGTGCCTTCTAATTAATTGAAGGACTGGATTCGGTTGATATTTGGATTAATATTATTTTTTTTTTCTTTCATATGCATACTCATGATATTTTTTTTTACCCACTTTGCCTCAAATCTTGACTTCCGGTCACGCCTATTTAAAGGATTAGATATGGTTGGTAATTTGGCTATTATTATTTTTTACATGCATCATACACATTTACATTGTTCTTTCTAATTTGCTACTGACCTTGGCTCATATGCCGTGCCTTCACTCCCCGAAGGACTAGACTCAGTTAGTAAATGGAAAAACTACATCTTAACTTATCATTTTTTTCATTACTCATCACTTATCACAGCAGACATATTTTGCACATGGTTCATCCCTCGATGAATCCGGTCTGCCTACAAGTAAGTATTGTCAGCAAATAACATGAATTCAGGTATGCTTCTATTTCTTGTTGTACCAAATCACTCCTCGATTATCGTATATATGATTATTTTTCAATATGCAATACTAATTTCGCTATACCTTGCAGATAGTTCCTGCTGGTAAATACCACATCTGTCGACTACCAGGACCATTCTATGCTGTATACGGTTCCTGATGCAGTCAACTCCTTGCATTGTTGCAACTCTCGGGTTCATCCTGAAACCCGGGACTCCTAATGACTTTTCCCCAGTCTGATCTTAAACAGATACCTGACTTGCAACAGCTGATGATTCGAGCTTGGTCGCTGTGTTGGTGCATCTTTGAGCGCAAGGAATTACCCGCATCACCTGATGCTTATTCGCAAGTCGTATCTTTATATCTTTTTTGTACTATATTTACCATTACTGGATATACCAAATTATGAGTATATACTATAACTTAGCATAACTTACTTGCTAATTCTTTAATTGCCTTTAAACAGTATGACATAATAATATGTTAATAATTATGCAATGCATTTATTGTATATATACTTTTGATATCTTTTCAAATTATATTGCATGTTATTTTCAGCTAGTTAATTCATAACTACTATTACCATTAATATTAACACGTCTGCATAATTTTTGCTCCTACGCTTATACACCTGTCCCCTCTACAACTATCATATGCACTAGTTACGTGTATAAAGTTTTTCAGATACGATAGTGATGGATGCAGAAAGGCATGTCAACCAGACGTGTCAATCCTGTAACCAGCGCAGCCCATCTCGAAGCCTGCACTGATTGCACAACCGTGTGATCTTGTGCAATAATCGAGACGTTGCCACGGCATTTCCTGATCTCTTCGTATATTTTCAAGAGCTCCACTGATCACGGATCTCCTGTTTTCTCTGCTAAGTATCGCTGATTTTGGCATTCTTATTTCGTTATATCTAATTTTCTTACCAAATCGGGACGATTTGGGGTAACGTGGTCGAGCGATATGAAGGTCTTATTGTATATGATAAAGATTCAAAATTCATATCGAAGCAATAATTAAATATTTCTAGTTACTTAAACACAATGTCTCCCAGTTCCAGGTCAGTCCTGAATGCCCACGTTCGGAGGGCGTGGCCAAAGTCCTGCTCTCATTACCACGTGGACCAATCACCGCCGGGTCGGGCAGCTCCCTGACCAATTAGAAGAATTGTCGCTGCCCCTCGTACTGACCAGTGTCCTCATCAAAATAGATTCATTGATAGATTTAGACAGAATTAGTTCTTCAAGTCGAGAGGATATATCTCACTTCACCTCTCAGGATTCCAGGTAGACAGTGTTTTAGTGCCTTTAGTGACTTAGCTATTTCATATACTGTGCATTGTCTGTATTTTCCTTAGTGTTGTGTTTATATTAGTGTTATTAATATACTTATAGCTTAGGTATTATTAGCTTTGCGATAGCCCCTTCCCCCCCTTGCGTGTATATATCGTGCCTCCCTTGTAATAATGTTATGCATCTATCTTTGATTTATAATATTGTTAATGTTTAGCTTCAGTGTTCACGTAATCCCTTTATATATTATGTGTGGGAATTAGATCACTCTCTGCTCGCCACATATTCAGGTGCCAACGACAGTTGCATTTTGCCCATCACACAAATTAGTGTTAGTATTTGGGATATACCTTTACCACAACAGGTTGGAGTAGGGACACATCTTATACCCATCACAATATATATATATATATATATATATATATATATATATATATATATATATATATATATATATATATATATATATATATATATATATATATATATATATATACATATACATATACATATATTTATCTATCTGCTTTGCTTGTGTGTCCATCTCTATCTTTCTCTTTCTTCATCTCTCTCTCGCTCTCTCTCTCTTTCTTCATCTCTCTCTCGCTCTCTCTCTCTTTCTTCATCTCTCTCTCGCTCCCTCTCTCTTTCTTCATCTCTCTCTCGCTCTCTCTCTCTTTCTTCATCTCTCTCTCGCTCTCTCTCTCTTTCTTCATCTCTCTCTCGCTCTCTCTCTCTTTCTTCATCTCTCTCTCGCTCTCTCTCTCTTTCTTCATCTCTCTCTCGCTCTCTCTCTCTTTCTTCATCTCTCTCTCGCTCCCTCTCTCTTTCTTCATCTCTCTCTCGCTCTCTCTCTCTTTCTTCATCTCTCTCTCGCTCTCTCTCTCTTTCTTCATCTCTCTCTCGCTCTCTCTCTCTTTCTTCATCTCTCTCTCGCTCTCTCTCTCTATATCCTTCCCGCATGTGAGGTACAGTCGCACACTTTTATATCTAGCGCCCTCTCTTTACATGTTCTTTGTTCCCGTTTGCAAAACAAAGGTTATGTTACATAATAAAAGCAAGAAACTTCTTTAATGTTGTTAAATGGTTTTTTTTTTCTTTCTTTCTTTTTTTTTTTTTTTTTTTTTTTTTTTTTTGCTTTTTGCCTTGTGCCTTTATTATCGTATAATATAACGATGTAGTTTACGTTCAATAAATTGCCGGAATGAACGACTAATATATTGCTTTTTAATGATTTCTTTTTTTTTATCACTTCTGTCTACTACACTTAAATTCAAAAGGAGTGATGCTACAAATATTCAAGCAAAACAGATGTCTCAAAATTAATCATAACTACATTTTCATGATATGAGATCCTCTGACTTTTTGGTTTTGTTGTAGTAGACATATTTAAATATCATATCACGTTCTGTCTTACCTTTCCTCATATTCTTTGTATTAATGCAGTTGTTATTCATTGTGTCATTATCTTCACTGCTTTTATCATCGTCATCATCACCATTATTATCACCGTAATCTTTATTATTATTATTAATATCGCTACTGCTATTATTGTTGTTATCATCATTTTATCATCATTATTGCTTCTATTACTATTATTGTCACCATTGTTAACATTATCATTATCCTTATTATCGTTATTATTATCATTATTATTATCATCATTATCAACTTCTAGGCGTGCCACATTTGACACGCGTGCCGGGGTTTTGCCGACCCCTGGAATACAGTATAAAAATCATGCCTGCCGTAAAGGAACAACTTATTACAACTAAAAATTGCTATAAATCACGCATGAAATATCGTGTGGAAATACATCGCTTAATTCGAACACTTGTGTTGTTGTGCGGATTCAACATGGTTGAGGTTCGGATTTCGTTCGGTGGCAAGTCCGGGGTTCGTGACGTGGAGGTGGGAGGGGTGGGGGGCACAAGTCAAGCAGTTGCTCCCCGACAACCATACGTGGTGATTCATTGTTATTTTTCGGTTATTTGCCGGATTTTTAAGGTTTAATGTGATTTATAATGCTTGCTCGTAAGTAGGTAATTGTTTGATAATGTTTTTTTTTTTTTGTTTTGTTTTGTTTATTTTTATTTTTTTATGGGGACGGCCTACTGTCAAGGGCCGTTGTTCGTTCCCCGTTCCCGTTCCTTGTTCCTCGTTCCCCGTTCCTCGTTTCCCGTTCCCGTTCCTTGTTCTCCGTTCCTCGTTTCCCGTTCCCATTCCTTGTTCTCCGTTCCTCGTTTCCCGTTCCCGTTCCTTGTTCTCCGTTCCTCGTTTCCCGTTCCCATTCCTTGTTCCCCGTTCCTCGTTCCCCGTTCCCGTTCCTTGTTCTCCGTTCCTCGTTTCCCGTTCCCATTCCTTGTTTCCCGTTCCTCGTTTCCCGTTCCCATTCCTTGTTCCCCGTTCCTCGTTCCCCGTTCCCGTTCCTCGTTTCCCGTTCCCGTTCCTTGTTCCCCGTTCCTCGTTCCCCGTTCCCGTTCCTTGTTCTCCGTTCCTCGTTTCCCGTTCCCATTCCTTGTTTCCCGTTCCTCGTTTCCCGTTCCCGTTCCTTGTTCTCCGTTCCTCGTTTCCCGTTCCCGTTCCTTGTTCTCCGTTCCTCGTTTCCCGTTCCCGTTCCTTGTTCTCCGTTCCTCGTTTCCCGTTCCCATTCCTTGTTCTCCGTTCCTCGTTTCCCGTTCCCGTTCCT
Organism: Penaeus japonicus; assembly: GCA_017312705.2. NCBI lineage: Eukaryota > Metazoa > Arthropoda > Malacostraca > Decapoda > Penaeidae > Penaeus > Penaeus japonicus. The sequence goes on from BOPN01000100.1 coordinate 208,331, forward strand.
TGTTCTCCGTTCCTCGTTTCCCGTTCCCGTTCCTTGTTCTCCGTTCCTCGTTTCCCGTTCCCGTTCCTTGTTCTCCGTTCCTCGTTTCCCGTTCCCATTCCTTGTTTCCCGTTCCTCGTTTCCCGTTCCCGTTCCTTGTTCCCCGTTCCTCGTTCCCCGTTCCCGTTCCTTGTTTCCCGTTCCTCGTTCCTCGTTTCCCGTTCCTTGTTCCCCGTTCCTCGTTTCCCGTTCCCATTCCTTGTTTCCCGTTCCTCGTTTCCCGTTCCCGTTCCTTGTTCTCCGTTCCTCGTTTCCCGTTCCCATTCCTTGTTTCCCGTTCCTCGTTTCCCGTTCCCGTTCCTTGTTCCCCGTTCCTCGTTCCCCGTTCCCGTTCCTTGTTTCCCGTTCCTCGTTCACGTTCCACGGTCCTCGTTTTCCCGTTCCGTTCCTTGTTCCCCGTTCCTTGTTCCCCGTTCCTCATTCCCCGTTCCCTGTTCCCCGTGGTTGTTCCTGCACGAGTATGTTGCAGCTGATTGTGGTACGGATGAAGTGGATGCAGTGGCAGACTAAGTTACTTTAATTAAAGTGAAAGTAATGAATTCTGAAGAAGAATTTCAAAAAGGAAGGATTTTGCTAAAGGTGAAAAGATAATGAACATACTTGAATTCGATTAATTTGTCTCTGGTGATAATTATATATATAATAAATGTGCAATATTTGAAATACATGTTTCACTATAACCCGAGACCATACCAATGAGTAGGAATGGACGTCTCTGGGTTGGTGAAATATTTACCGTCTTTATTATGGGAGCCATTTTGTGATCAGGCCTCCCCTCACCCGGAGATGAGGTTTGTTTATTCTGTATATGACTTAGTATTACTATATAATTTGTGAAACTTTTACGTTGTGTAATATTTTATTTTTTTTTTATGACGGCAGATTTTGAGACGCTTTTGAGGCAGGCAGAGGCACTAGGATTCTTAGGTAGTGCTGTGTCCGGTTTTACGTGAATGAATAACAAGCATTTTACAGGGAAAGAAGAACTGAAGAGTGCGAGTTTCAGAAATTGCAAATCAAAGTCGAAAACCATAGGTACGTCTTTCTCATGAACTTGAAATGACTAAAATTCGTTCCCGTAATACCTCCATCAGCTCCGTGTTTAGTGATGATACTCTGAGACCTAGCTTACCTGTGTTTCTTGATAGTGATGATATTTCTTTATTTCTAACACAATTCTAGTACAATTCGGAAGACTTTTGAATATAGATAAGAAAAATAACTAAAGATTATGATTTTATTTAAGTCTTCTTGAAAGTTTTGTTATAACTCAGATAAGAAGGTAGGGTAAATTTGCCTAATAATGCCGCGTCACTAAATACCGCAAAAAGTGGTATCGATGGTATTTCGTAACGCGGCGTTATTCGGAAAATTTACCTTCGATATGGTAAAGCTAATGACGTAGATAAACCTTACAATGAATGAAATCTTGTTTCCCCAGACATACGTTTCTGAAAGAAAACGTCATTTCTACTCTTGTTGAAGCTACGAAGCTCACAGATACTTGGGCTTCCTCACATGCGTCTTACCCGAGATCGAACGCCGGCCCCTACAAGGTAAAGTTTGTCCAGATTAAGCAGTTGGTTTCAGAAGAGCCTCAGGCTAAATAAAGTAACACGCCGTGGCTGTGGTGAAGTGGGACACATCATGCCACGTTGTCCTAAGGAACCTCTTGCTTTCCAAACACCGTCAACTTTACTTTTGGTGATAATTGACCCGCGTAAATTCTTAAACTTCTAGAAGGCACCACCAATGGCTCTTGGGTCTCTTTTCATGTGTTTTTGTTGGTAAACAGTTGCTCCCTGACGTTGATATATAGTGATGTCATCGGACTAAAGCATCAGATCATTTTGCTCGCTGAGATTCATTTCTTATTAAATGTTACATACGATTCCAATATTATACTGGGTGGGTAAAAGCTGTCAGGGTTCCTATTAGGTTTTGCTCTGTATTGATTAGGAATATTTCAGCGCTAAGGACCCTAACAACCTTAATGCTGTTACTAGTAACCCTGTCAGAATTACTCGTCTGAACATACTCTATTGAGACACGTTTGAAATTTGAAATAGAATTTAAAAAATGAAGGACTGCTAAAGGTGAAAATATAATGAACATAATTGAATTAGACTAATTTTGTCTTAAGTGATAATGTTAAAATGTAATGTTAAAATGATATCAATAATCTTTAATAATAGTACTGTTGAGTATGTACAATCTGTTGAGACTGAATCAACTAAGATCAAGAGAGTTCATCCCTTAGTGTTACCTAAGTTAAAACCTCTTGATATCACACCTGAGTTTATAAAAGTAAATGCTGGTAAAACTGATACCCTGCATAGCGACTGGTTTATTATAATGAAGTGATGAATGGACTGATCTACCGCCCATGTATCAATTCCAGATCTCGCGAATGGATTGGTAAATCATCTCTGGTTGTACCTGCTCCTTGTCGGAAGATTATTCTCAGTGTCACGAAAGTCCCCTTACGGGATATTTCTCTTGCTGTAAGAGATAAAGGTAAGAGAACTATTATATGGGCCTGGAACGGGGGCCGACATAAGAGATTACTGCAGAAGTAAGTGCCAGTGTGTGTCTAGTAAGGGCAGACTAAACCAGCCCTATTACAACTAATACCTATTGTGACTGAACCTTTCTCTCGGGTCGTGATTGTCGGTCCCTTGACTCCAGCATCCTCCCAGGGTCATAAATATATTTCAACTTCGATAGATTTCGCCGCTGAATTTTCTGATGCTCTTCCGCTGAAGGAGATTAATTCGGTATCTGTAGCCGAATCTTTTTAGTGATTTCCTCCCAGTAGGAATGCCCAGGGAGATACGCTCAAACAGGGATACGCAAAGTACCTTCAAAGAAGGTGATTGACTTCCATAAATTAGTCCTTGCCACCCAAGTTCTAACGGTAGAATAGAGTTTCCACAGTAGACTGATGAGGGCATCATTAGGTAAGGTATGCCTAGAAAATTCTAAAAAAGTTGCATCGATACATGCCACCTTTTTTTTTTTTTTTTTTTGCTCTGAGAGAAATCCCTAGCGACCGTATAAGTTTTCTCCCTTCGAGTTGCCTTATGGTCGTGCCGTCAGGGGGCCATTGTCAATATTGAGAGTTTTGTAGAGGAAATCCAGATCCAACATTCCATATACCAGTTTATTTTCGAACTGAAGGATATATCAGCTGATTGTACCAAGATTGCTGCTCAAAATGTTATCAGTTAATCTAGGTATCGTTTATACTTTGATCACAAAATCCCCTCTTACTCCCTGATCAGATAGATATATTACTCATGTCTTAGAAAGATGAATTTCCTCCTCTTGAACAAAAGAATAAAGTGAGTTTTTTGATAGATAAAATAATCACTCAAACTTTATCGTGTGAACTTGCGTTTGAGTCTTTACCATATAAGCGATGTTAGGAAAGCTCAGACCTTCGACGAGGTGACTAATCTTGAACTTTTTCTAGACGGTCCATGTGTGCTTAGTGGAAGATGATTCTGGTGGAGTGAAGTAAGCTGCTCCTGACTACTGACGGTAAAGTGAATCGATACAGTTTGATATAAATGATGGGAATCAATTATCAAATTTGAGTCCTTCGTGTAAAGAGGATATCAAGGATTTAATTCATTCTTTTTGTGATGTCTTTGATTAAACATAGAGTTAACCACCAACCTCATTTCAAAGAAGTAGAAAAGTTTTATGAACAAGGAATTATAAGACTGTCCTCCCCACCTATTAATACAATCGTCATGGTAAACAAGCAAGCCGATGAAACCTATCGCATGGCTATTGATTTTCATTGCAATTCTTTCCATCAATGTGTTCCATGCTGAGCAGTAACGCAGTATGGAAAAGTTGTTTAGTTTTCAGGTGCACGATACTTTTTCAGATTGATTTATGAAAAGTTTATTATCAGATTCCACTTTCAGAAAGTGCAATGTCTTGTATTACTCCTACCCACAAAGGCCCGATGGAATGTACAAGACTTGGCTTTGGTTTTGGTGGCTACAGGTGCTTCAGATATCGGTGATGGACTTGTAGTGCCTGGGTTGAGTAATATCGTTTTTATTTTGATATTTGTCAGTGTAGGTTTGAGTTTAGTTATTATTTTGGATTTATTGTTGATGGCCATAGTCTAAAACCACCGTGCAAGTAAAGTTGAATCTCTTCTCAATGCGCATTTGTAACGAAAGCCTTAAAGTTTCTGGAAATTATTTGATATCATAGAATGTTCATACCAAATATTTCTGACCTAACTCAATTCTACACTATCTGATATACTCGGGAGGAATATCAGTGAACCTTTTTTGGCTTAAATTGGAAGAAAGTAAATTTGAGAGACTTAATTTATGGCCACTGAACCCGCTCTTTAAATTGCCGGACCTTATCTATCTTTCGCCCTCAGAATTGATGCGCCCTAACTATGGTGTCAGAACGATATCACTGTGACATTGATGACATTCTTTTGATCATATACGCAAGCTCGAAGTTTCTAAATCGAGAGCGACGTTACTCTCCAGTGGAAAGGGAATGCTAGTCAAAAACTCTCGCGAGGTACTATGATTCCGGTACTATTCTATCCGGCACAAAGTTTATCTTGGAGGTAGACCACGAACGAATGATTTACATCAACAGTGCAAAGTCTAGAAATATGGGGTTGTTCGTTAGTCTTTGTGTTTTGTCTTTCCGTTTCCGGATAGGTATTATATTGCTGGCCAGGATGATATAGGGACAAGATTTGTTGCGTGAACATCCTTTGCAGATAATCCAGTAGTAAATTTCGTAGCTATCATGAGTTAGATACTTGTTGGGGGACATGTATAGAGGGGAAAATTATTTATAATTAAGCGGAATTGTTAAAGATCACGCATAAGATATCGTGTGGAAATACATCGCTTAATTCGAACACTTGTGAGGTGAGGACTCGCTTATTTGGTCGAGGTTCAAGTTTCGTTCGGTGGTATGAACGGAGGTTCGACTTACCATAGGTATTCCCCGACAGCCATACTTGGTAATTAATTTTTGTTTTTGGTAGTTTTCCTTATTCTTGATTTGATTCTAAGGTTGAATGAGATTTATTTATTCTTGCCCATAATAAACTGTTTAAGAGGGGGTTATCTATTTCTTAAGGTTTATTTCTTTGATAAGGACCTTCTACTGTCAAGGGTCAGACAAGAAAGCAACTTTTGTTACGCTGACTATTCCCCGTGGATTCTTGCACGATTATTTTGCAGATTTAGAATAATTTTGCCTTGTGTAACAATTATTTGATCATAATAAATATATAATGTTGAAATGTGTTTCATTCTAGCAGTCTATTTAATTCTAAATTAAAAACCTTAATATTCACAACTACATACCTCTAGGGGTCGATTAATGTGCACTAGTAATGACAATAATTTGCAATGTCCACTGTTTATGACAGAAGGGGAAACAATTTGAAACAGTTGTTCCAAACCAATTTGTTTTACTCGGCTGAAATATTTTTCTTTGTTCAATATAAATGTATTACACCTATTTTTTTTTCAGTAATTGGTATAGTCGTTTCGAAAATATGTAATTATTAGTATTATGTTTCTTATACTTTAACGCAACATTGGCCTCCATGTCACCTACTACAGGCACTCTTATGTAATTGGCCATTACACATACTAGACGCAAGCTCTCCAGTCGTCCTCCGATGTCCGCCTCAACTTGCCGCGGAGTAGGAGCTCCAGCTCTTTTGTAATTTCACTCTGGAAGCTCTACATCTTGGTAATAAGATCTGCCAGACATTATCACATGCATACGACACACTTGACATAAAAGATAAGGCTATGAGGATCATAATGAGATGCACCGACTCTGTCCGTCGTGAAAATGTAAGGGCAGGTCTGGGATTGCTAACCATCGTGGTAAAGAATTAGGGGAAAGGCTCCTAAACTGAGCATCTTACGTCTAGGGGTAGGTTATGGGATTCTATTTGAATGGGGGTACGCCCTGGTGGGTGGTGGTAATTGCCCTGTTAGTATAGGTAGTGATAGCCATGGAGATGGTGTGATGGTCATGGTAGTGTAGATGGTAGTGGTAGTTGCTGTCAGTATAGGTGTATGGTTGGTGATAGCGGTGGTAGTTGCTGTTGGTATAGATGTATGTGAGGTTAATGGCTATGGTGATTATGGGTGGTGACTGTGGTAGTATGGCAGGCAGTGGATGTTGTGGTTGAATGGTGATGGAAGTGGTGGTGTTGGGTGTATAGGATGCAGAGGGTCGTGGTGCGTGGGTGGTGGTACAGGTAGTATGAGTTTGCCAAGAGAAGCTCCCAACTCCCTATATTGATCTACACCTATGAGTCTATCCATGAGGAATGGTAAGAAAGTAACATTACCTCCAGAGAAAGCTCAGCTGTTTTTAAGATTTCGTTAGGAAGCGTGTACTGCTTTTATTATCAGGACCCCCCATCCCCCCCCCCCCTCTAAAAAAAAATTAAACTTTTTGTATGTGTCCGCTACTAGAAACTGGGGAGTATTGTAACTGGCTAAGCATGGGCATTTCAGTTGTGCTCACAGCAAGTTTCTTACGAGTATATAATCTACTATAGATCTTTTTTTTGTGTGTGTATTTAACTGTGTGTGTCTGTGTCTATGTGCGAGCCTGCCTGGCTGGGCAATAAACAAGGAGGATAGTCAAGAAGACAACACAAAAACAGAATACGATAATATGCTTTATTCAAAATAGTAGGAGGACAATATTTTTCAAAGTTCAGAATTGAATGACAAAATAAGATGCATATAAAATAAAGATTTTGATTAGAATCAAATATGGACACGCGATATTAGGTTAAAGATAGACCGTCATTAACCCCCCCCCCCCTCAATTTATTCCAAACACTTTAATCTTCATATTCTACAATCCTTAAAAATGTTGAGAATGCATATTAAGTTTTCTGTACATAAATTCAAATAACAAGAAATGCAAATGATAACTTTTTATTCCTTTCAACATTAAATATACGCCATTGTATATGGCTATTAAGTAAGCTCATTTTTTAACATCTCGATATAAGGCCAGAAATTATTGCTTCTATATTCACTGCAAAACAAGACGCAAGTTAAAAAGCCTATAAGACAGTCCAGCTATCATACAAATGCCTTTAACAAGTCGATTTCCTTAATTCCTAGTGGACTTTTTTTTTTATCCTATTTACAAGCTCGTCTTTTGAGAACACTCCCGTAACGTTTCACAGTACCAGACTATATGCATATATTGTGTCATAACAATAACATTCTTTATCTAATAACTAAGGTTCACAGCCAATTTAAAAGGTTTCGTCATCGTTACATTCTCACGTTCATGGCCAAACACTGGAGGCGAGCGAGAGCATGTCATTAGAATTGCTCTTGCTTAAAAATATCCAGTATATTAAATTCCCTTATCATCCAGTATATATAATACATAAAAATATATCACAGAAAAATCATAATTCACTATAATATATTCATTAAAATATATAAAAGAAATAAAAAAAATCACTACAATATATTCATCATCATATCAAATATACAATCAAACTAAGCAAATATACAGAACTATCCAAGAACAACAAAAACAAATATTCTCATTTTACCTTCACAAGCCCATCACAGTACGGTCTCGTTGAGCCTCGTTCCCCATGGTGCTGTGATGGAGGAGGAGAATCTGAGGAGGCCTGCTTCGGGCAGTCCTCTGTGTCGTGGGCGTCGAAGCAGTCGCAGATGTCACAATATAATCTCGGAGCTACCACATAACGTCCATTTGGACTCATTCCATTCCTGCAAATATATATATACATATATAAACAATAATAAATAAAATTAATGTGTGAAGAGCTTTTAGTAATAAATAGATAATACCAAACCATATACTTTTCCGTGTTTTTCATGCACTGGTAAACAAAGATTACATCTATTCCATATCTAGTTTCTACATAACATTAACTTGAAAAGAACATATGACCAGCCATGAATATATGTGTTTTGTACTGATAAACCTTGCTAATGAAACCACATCCAAAGAAGATATGAAGTGAATCCATCATTATACTTAATTAAGTTCTAGCAAATTAATAAGGCCAAGAAGTCTTAAAAGAGCTTGTAACAAAAGAATCAATAACACTACAACAACAAAAGGGTTAAGTACTTACATATTAGCTTTAGTGTCGTCGGACACATTTCCAAGTTCGAAGATCTCTATGCGTGTCTTAAGCTCATCATTCTTTCGTTGCATGTCGACAATGACAGTGATAAGGAAGTTTACTTGTCCTTCTAGCTGATCTTTTCATCTTTCAATTCCTTCACAAAGTTATCTGCAAGTTAACAAAAGTAGCGTTAAAAGTGGTAATGCGTTCAGTGATGAAATTGTGAAACCAAGGGTCTGAAAACGGGAAATAATTTTACTCGTATACACTGCACTTAAAGTTTAAATAACTATACCAAGTCAGCCACAGTGGTTAGTTAATGCACGGTAAATACGCAAAATATAGACCTACCAGAATCAGTGTTGGTGTTCTGTAGATGCCACTTGGACTCTGAGATCTACAATCTTGTTCTCCAAACTCCTCTTCTCCTTCTCCAGGAGATTGACTTTCGCTCGGAGGTTCCCCACGTTGCTGACCTCCTCCTCCATTTCCTTCGTCTTCTGAGCTTTCTCCTCTATGGTGGATTTGCTTGTCGCGAGTTGGTCCTGCAGTCCTACAACCTCCTCGATCAGGTTGAACTTCTCAGTCTCCAGCTCGCCGTACGCGCTTCATTGCTGGAGTAGGAAAGTCAAGGAGAATGTTTTTATTTCCCTTCCATGGGGTCCTCTGTTCGAAGAATATTAGCCAGCTAGGCTACCTAAAGATGCGATGGCTCTATCCTGTCCTAGGAGCTCCCAATACCTAGAGTACATGTGACTTGTTTTCAATGTTCCCTTAGTACCTAAAATTACCTCCTATTGATAATATTGTAACTACTCAATAAAAAGCATGTCAAGTTTACAATAGGTTAAGTGATCAGCCCCTCCCTTTAGAGAAGAAGAAAAAACAAAACAAAAAAACAGCATTTGCCAAGGAGACTGAAGTCCGAACTGGACTTCTGAAAAATAAAATGTTAAAAAAAATCTTGGAGGAAAAATAAATTTTAAAAAATATATCATTCTCTATCCCCCTAGAAGTATGACCCCCCTAAAACAGCAAAGGATCTACATATGACCTAAGAAAAGTACATGCACAACTAGAACACGTTAGTACTCACATAGTCTTCCAAAATCATGACTTCCCTTCACACATTTCCAAGTCCTCAAAACACACTCAGAAAAGACTGTCCTTCACAGATGCCATCGTTAGGAAGGCACTTAATCGAGGCAGTAAAACAAAACGGCTTATAATGTGTATTTTACTCACGTAAAAAGATTAAATAGTCTCTATCTTTGAACTTGGAAGTAAATACAAATAACCAGGAGTAAAAAAGAAAATGATAATAACAAAAATAAAATAAAAATATGGAAAATATGTGGTCTGACAAAATAAATTTTACTCAAAATATTGTCATCAAACTACAGACAGGTAAAGACAATAATCTTTAATATATGATCTAATATGGTATTTAAACCAACACTAAAGACCCCTATTTATTTTAAGAGACATCTTCATGGAAAATAAAAACAAACAATTAGATAAAAAAATATGCAAACTATCACAAGGTAATAAAAAGTACTACACTAAATGGACTATGAGTCATCTCGTTTGCAATGCCAATCTTGCACAATACTGCAGATTCTTCTGAACTTTCAGCCCAATAGCACTGGTTTATCTTACAACTACAATATACCATATTTCCCCTTAAGTGGTTCTAAACAACGTCCATTTTTGGTTAAGACAGAATAACACCCTTGTCTTCTCTTAAGAAAAGTTTATGCAGATAATATAAAAATAAATGAGATGTATCTGAATCCTACAATTCCCCTTGACAAAGAAACCAAAGTAACAATACGGAATTTCTAAAAATCAAACAGACAAATAATGACGCCTACAGAAAACACTTAAGATCTGCATTAGTTTATACAAGCCATTTTTATGCAAAGAAACTGAAACATGTACACAGACACACACATACAGTACATATATTCTGTATCACTTCAAAGTCAGTCCGGTAAAATAACAATAACTCTCACTAAGGCACAAAGAATGCTCGAGGTTAAGATCAAGGAGATATTCATGAGCACTTACGATATGGAACTATGGAGTCGTCATAATACATATTGCTTGTCGTCACACAAACAAGATTAAAGGTGAAGGAAGATAATTTTTTTTTTTCTTTTCTTTTTTAACTAAATGAGAAGACTGGTTATTAAAATCATTAGCTTTTTTAAAATCGTGTGATTTGAGAGGACTGCTCTATATTTGCATCAACTTAATAAGATGTGAATTCATGAAAAAAGACTTTACAAAATATAAATAAAACAACTGTTGCTGAGAAAATACAATTCTCCTCAACAAATTCTATAAAGATATAATAAACAATTTACTGTAAATATAGTGAACTCATGAAATGGATAAGCAACTGATCCTCTTTCTCTCTCTGAATTCCCAAAGCAGACAAAGTCCTCATTCACTTTGGCTCGTCTTCACGTAGACTGATCTTCACCTCAAACCTGGATCTTCGTCACATCAACTCACGGTATGTGATTCAATTTTTTTTTCTACATATATCTTTCAATCTTTTTATTTCTTTTCACTTTCTTTTTTTTACTTCATAGGAGGGGGAGGGGAAAGGAGAAGGAAAACAACAACAACAATCAAAGCTTCTCGCAGGTGCCCAGGTCGAGGTTTGTGGTCGAAGTCTGTGCATGAACATGGTGCGTTTCCTTGTCTCTGACACTAACTTGCGTGAAGACAGTAGGCTCGATTCTATCTGGCTATTGGTAGTATAGAACATTCTGATTAGTTACTATCTTCCTACAGCTATGGGCTATTCTCATCAAAGTTTTTGACAGTAGTTAAAACTTCTCTTTGAGGTTAGTGACTCTTATACAATAAAATATATCAAAACAGCAACAACAAAAACACTGCATCACTTCCAATAAAGTGAAGAAAAAAAGTTACATATACTATCATGAACTGTCATTGCATCATTCTTTTTGCTTAATCACTAATAAAAAATAACCTTAACTGTCTGAAAAATCATAGTTCATATATGGTTTTCAATCATGAAAAAATGACAGATATCAGGGAAAAAATATATATCTAGGAAGCTTTGCACGGGCTACATCTAACAAGGGCAGCAATTTGTACATCAACACAAAAGCCAGACAATTTCTGCACATACTGTCTCTAAGCAGGCTTACATAGCACAGAGCAACAAAGCAATGTACACGTGGCATTTTATTTTCTGACCATCTAGAAAATAAATTACAGAGCTAAAACAACAGCCACAATTCAAAAGTAAAGCTTTTATCTTGTTCCATCCTATAACCATATCAATAACACTTGACTGTCACCCCACTCTCTTCTGGAAAGAGCTTTCAGACAAAGAAATATATAAAAAAAAAAAATAGTAAAATAGATCATCAAGAGAAGAAATAAATGAAAAAAAGCTTTTTGGAATACTGTGTTCTGGTTGACATGACATGACATAACAGTATCTCTAGTATGCACCTCACATGGTTTGCATTTCACATTCAGTCTTATAACATCAGCCTTTTAAATCATTCCCCATGTACCAATATGTCCCAGTTACATAGTATCTAAAAGGCAGTCAGATCTCCAGTAAGGAATAGGAAGGCTATCCAAAATATGTAAGGTTTCCATGAGACATATACTAGAAAAAGCCTCTACTAAAAAACAATTTGGAAAAGGCGATATATATATATATATGGACATGCGCCAACTTCCCCCTAAGCCTTATAAAGACCTACCCAATATGCCAGGCATTTCTTACCTTACACAAATAAGTCCAGAACACTTGGATCTGACTCTTGACTAGAAAAAAGAAAAAAGTCCACTGGAATTTAACAACATCAGGATCAACCAAGGCATACCACTCCCAAAGAAAAAAAAATAAGAGAGAGAGGGTGAGACAAAGCAAAGAAAAGAAGAGAAGAGAAGAGAAGAGAAGAGAAAGAAAAATGAAAAGAAAAGAAAAGAAAAAAAAAAAAAAAAAAAAAAAAAAAGATGCACAGAGCATCTCAATAGACATGATTGGTGTGGTGTGCAACTGTGCAAAGCAAGAAGATTCCCAACAACAGTATTGGTGTAGGTCTTATGTTCTTGTCCTCCGTAAGAGAACATCTGATCCTCAAAGGCAGCATGTTACTGCTGTTACAAAATACTGATAAAAGGCCACTGTCCCAAGTACTTACTTCACATATTTACAAAACAGAAACTTCATTAGTCACTTACACCATTCTATAAAACTGAAGTTCAAAAACCTGATCACGACTGTAAGAGAACAAACATCCTTCATGTTCTTTTTATGAACATTGTGTGTATAGGTATGCATGTGTATTCTTGATAAATGCATAACAAGTTAATATTTGTTTATATTGCATGTGTGTTTAGTATGTTTTTTTTTTTTTTTTTTTTTTGTGTGTGTGTGTGTGTGTGTGTGTGTGTGTGTGTGTGTGTGTGTGTGTGTGTGTGTGTGTGTGTGTGTGTGTGTGTGTGTGTGTGTGTATGTGTGTGTGTGGATGTGGATGTGTGTGTGTGTGGATGTGGATGTGGATGTGGATGTGGATGTGTGTGTGTGGATGTGTGTGTGGATGTGTGGATGTGTGGGTATAAGTGGGTGTGTGTGTTCATGTGTGCGAATACAGCTATCACCTTAAAAGATTTCACACAATTTACTGTAACATGGATAACTTTAGAGATATCACAAAAATGTACCATTCCCTGGATGCCTAGTGTTATGATATCGAATTTAGATATAAATAAACAAGAATATTTCCATCATTTTTAAATTAACTAATTGCAATTGAAATCATAAAAATCAACTAGATTAATCAAGCCCATTATATTTTCATTCCATTCTTGCATATGAAATTTAATTCTTGTTCACAAAATTATCTGTGCAAACTATTTTCAACAGAAGTAGTAGATGTTCAAGATAATTTTCACAGCTCATACTCATAATATAGAAGTGATATATATATAATACCATTGCCTTACAGTCATGAGAAAAATATAGTTGATCGCAGTTTCAATGTTATGCGTCGTTGAATCCTTTGCCCAAATGTCGTATCTACTCAACCAACATTTTGAATTTCAGGAAACTAGCACACACTATTCATCAACTAGTCAACATTACCTGGCACTCACTAAGACTTCAAAAATAAAAAAGTATAATAAAATATAAAACATAGATCTACCTTCAGGAGACAAGAATAAGGCACTGTTATCTCAAGCAATGGTGCAACACGCTTCGCTGAGAAATAACAGAAGTGCAAGAGATTTTACTTTCCAATGTCAACGTGATCAGCACATACTTTACCTCTGAACTTTCAAAAGTCTTTAAACATTCACTGTCATATATTTTCTACATCTAAACTCCTTTAATCAATACCTATGAAGGCTTAATATTAATGACAGTAATAGACAAGTACTGACTTAACTTTGCAAAGAGTCTAACTTACTCAGTGTAAAAATAAATTAATCATAGACATTGTCAGTACCACCTTCATTACGAACCATAGATTTTACTAAAACACTTTCTAAGGATTCCAAACAAAATACTTGATAAAGAAGTAGATGAAAATTATCAAATGAGATTCATGTTATATAAAAAAATAATACTAATACTAATAATAATAATTATAATAATAATAATAATAACAAAACAATCTGGTAAGTCCTGTAATGCCTTAACTCAAAAGATGATCCTAAATATAAACCAACAGAACCTCAAGCAGAAGAAAAATAAAAGGAAAATCATGGAAGACCTCATGAACTATTTGACGCTGCACACATTACTTCAAGTAATAACTTCTTGCAGCGTAACTGTCCCAATTTTCAGGAAGACCTCTAATATCCCAGTGTTGTACTACAAGGGAATCAAATCCTCTTTAACTGTGGCAGATGTACGCATCTCCATGCAAATAAAATGAATTCTGACCATCCATTTTCAAAATCTTTAAGCTTTAAAAATCTTTTCCTTTCATCTAATAGAGTGTTACTTATGCATTAAAAACAACTTTACATGATGGCTTAAAATCAAACATTTAAGGGAACTTGCAAGCAAAATTGACATATGTATATCAAGTTGCTTTTTTTCCTTACCTATATACCAATGATTCTAATCCTAACATCAACTGGTCAAAGAAAACAGGAAAGCACATATGCAATCATTTTAGGGGATATTTGATGATTTTAAGTTGAGCCAAATAAGAGAAGGGGAACTAATAAAAGATATAATCAAATAACAAATAACCAATTACACAGAAATCCACCTCATCATACTTAATTGTTTTTATTTGACCAGTAAATACATAGAAGATATTATTGTAGTTAGAGTTTTTTTTTTTTTTTTTTTTTTTTCAAGATACTCCAAGAAGAGAAAACACCTATGGAAGTTACTTTAGTAATTTAATGCAAAAAAGAGCATCATCCCAAAGTCCTGTTTTATCTCAGAAAATGCTAAAAGTATAGATCAAATATATATATATCTTATTTAACAAGTAAAGATTTTCCACATCTTAACACTAATAGAATACACTCCATATCATACCTGATTTTGAGTTCTTCCATGCTCTTCACTAAAGCCATGTTCTTGGACTCAAGGGTGAGCTTCTCTTCCTCCAACTTCCTGAGTTTCTTCACCTCCTCTTCCAACTTGGTTATCTCCTCAGCTGCCTGCCTCTTCTCCTCCTCCAGGGATCTGACTGTCTCCAGGACCTTCGAGTGATCACCCTCCAGACTCCGTACTTTTGAGACAGCCTCGGCCTCCAGCTTCTGCACGTCGATCATCAGCTTGTTCTTCTCCTCCTCGACGCTCTTCAGGCTCGAGGCTATTCTCACGTTGTCTTCCTCCAGCTGCTGCTTCTGCTTCAGCTCCTCCTCCATCTTCTTCAGGTTGGAGGAGAGGCTCTCTCTTTCCTCTGTCAGTTTTGTAACGTTGTCTGCCAGCCTTGCATTGTCTTCCTGCAGCTGGGGGATCTTGGTGAGCTCCTTCTCCAGTTTCTGCACGTCGCCCGACAGCCGCGCTCTCTCCTCCTCCAGCTTCTTCAGTGTTTTGATCTCCTTCTCCAACTCCTCTTTCTCCTTGGCCAAGCGGTCCTTCTCAATACTGATGCTCTCCACCTTTTGGGTGTGTTTGGTGTGTGTCTTCTGTAGTGTCCTGTGTTCTTCTTCTATGGCTAATAGCTTTTTTAACTTCTCCTCCAAACTGTCTTTTTCTTTGACTAGATTTGTTTTTTCTTCCTCCACCACCTAGAATTTTTAGAGGTTTAATATCTATTAATATCTATTCATGTCCTACATGTTTCAGTCACACAAAGATTGATTTCAAATGCACACTAAAAAGATAAATGTATGGTATATGGACAGATCTATATATCTTATATATATCTTTATAAATATGTATATATATATATATATATATATATATATATATATATATATATATATATATATATATATATATATATATATATATATAACATATATATACATATATATATATATATATATATATATATATATATATATATATATATATATATATATATATATATAACATTATTAATGTAAATTTGATATAATGTCATTGATGTGTTGAGTGCTCTTTATAATCAGTTCCCTCCGAGTCCTGTGCTAACCTGATTTCCAAAAGCTCAAGGCATTATTCAAAATACCCATAAAAGATTTATGGAGTGGTAACCAACAAGGTTATGTTGATCATGTATACACCTTATTTCCCAGAATTCACAAGACATTGTTCAAAATACCCCTACAAGTTTATGTTGTGGCAATGGATAAGCTAATCTTTGACATGGCAATCATGTGTAACCATCAATAATTTTCAAGATATACAAGAGAGAAAAAGCGACCTCCTCTGCTCCTCCCAGTGCTCTCTCTTTCACTTACCTTTAATCTTTCCACTTCCTTCCCCAAATTCTCCTTCACCTTCTGCAGGTTTTCGTTTTCCACTTCCTTCTCCGCCAAACTCTCCTGCAGACAATCCAATCGCGCTCGCTCATCCTCACTGAAGGGGGGGGGAGGGGAGTTTAAGCGAGACAGAAGAGGTTCTAAATCAGATTTTTTAGCACGAGCTCAGTTGCTCTGTCATGGCACAAGATTTAGTTTGGAACTTCTTTATACCAAGCTTATAAAGATGTATATATGCTTTGAATTTCTTTATGTCAAGCTTATAAAGATATATATATGCTTTCAATTCCTTTATATCAAACTTATAAAGAAGTATGTATATGCTTTGAAATTCTTTATATCAAGCTTATAAAACTTTCAATGCATAATTGACTTTATAATGCATAAACACAACTTCTGCACAATTATCTCATTGATCATAGAAGACAGAATCTATTGTGAGAAAATGCAGATGAGGAGATAAGAACAAACAACAAAAAGCACATTAAAAAAGTGAATGCAGACTCACAATCTCCTAATCACAATCCTTGTCTAACTAGTTAACCTTTTTACGAGTGCATGCGAATGGACATGCTCAAATGAAAGCATTTATATCATGCAAGCAAAAGATTATTCCCAATGCTCTGCCTTAAAATATCACTCTTAAATCTCACACGTAAGACTAAATGACCGCTGACAACAAAACACTTGTCTGAAATGGAGATCTTACAACTAAGAGGAGAAATGATCATTAAAAGTAAACATCTTGTACGATGCTCATATTAAAACTTGCATGGAATGAGCTTAACAGTTAGTACCATAGGCTATTTTCTATTCCCAAATACCAAATATGCACAACCAAAACAATAACACCAGTAAAAAGAAGAAAAAAAAAAAGAAAAAAAAAGAAGAAGAAAAAAAAAAAAGAAACAAAAGTTTAAATTAAAGGAGCAGGCAACAAATATAGTATACACATATGTAAGTGTAAGTGTATACATGTATACGTATATATATATATATGTATATCTATATGTATATGTATACATATGTATGTTTGTATGTAGGTATATGTGTATGTGTATGTGTATATGTGTATATATATATGTGTGTGTGTGTGTGTGTGTGTGTGTGTGTGTGTGTGTGTGTGTGTGTGTGTGTGTGTGTGTGTGTGTGTGTGTGTGTGTGTGTGTGTGTGTGTGTGTGTGTGTGTGTGTGTGTGTGTCTATATATATATATATATATATATATATATATATATATATATATATATATATATATATATATATATATATATATATATATATAGGTATATATAGGTATATATATACCTATATATGCATATCCACACACACATTTCTACATCTACTGCAAGAGCTTTTCATAAAAAGTGACAGGGAGGGGACGGAGAGGGCAAGGTAAGAGGAGCCCAGGAGGGTGGTGGACGTACAATGTCTTCTGGATCTCCGCCATTGCCTCCTTATCCGCCTGCACTTGCATCAGCTGTTTCTGAAGGTCTTCCCGATGGCTGTTGAACGAGGTCATCAAGTGTTCCACCTCTGCTTTCAAGGCTGCCACCTATGCGCATAAGGGCAAATGATGGACAAACCATAACAGATAAAGAGAAAGAAGATACAGAGTAAGAAAAAGTGACAGAGTGAGAGAAGTACGACTTTTTTCCATTCTTTTTTTTTTTTTATGAGAATGGATGTATATATCTGGACAGATCTTTTTCAAAGTTAATGAACACATGTAACAAGCTTTTATTCTCATCACAAGTCATAATAGAACGAGTAAGCAAAGACATCAATGAAAAGAACAAAGAAAGAAAAAGAAAATGAAAAAGAAAGAAAGAAAAAAAAAAAAAAATCATAATAAAAGTATGATTCTGTAATCTAACAGTCAAACAAAATTGTTGAAAAACACCTCTTTGTACAGAGACATAAAAAATAAAAAATAAATAGAAAAAAAAAAGAAAAAAAAAGACATCATTCACAATCAGGCACAAAATAAATACAGCCAATCCTCATTAGAGAACTGAGGCTATATACACACAGACCAACCTACAATGCCAAAACATTTAAACCAAAGCAATATTCTCCGACGTCAATTTTCTTCTCTACGCCAACAGGTCACTAACCAAAATGACCTACCCTAGGTATAAAAACAATAACTTTAGCATATGCTAGCCAATGACTGAGCAAATGGTATGTGCTATGTCTGATGAGATAATGAAGAGTCAAATTTTTATTTCCAGCATAAAAAAAGTCTTGGCAGTGCCCAGTTACTGACACTAACAGGTTGGCTTCTTGAGGCCAGTTCTGTTGGTTTGAGTGAGCCTCATACATGATCAGACTAGCCTGTCCAGTACCTGCTAAGGTAACTGGACAGGCAGCCTGAGCATGTATGGGGCCGTTTAATTATGTAACCATGCCAATAAATTCCAGTTTTTCTCTCATAAATAACATACGACAGCTTAACCCACACAGGACGGGTGGTACAGCATGTGTACCGCGCATTCAAAAGCCTAGTTGCCGGGCGGCACAGTATTGTGCCAGCCATTCAATTGATTTAGGCCTAATAATTCGAACGCCCCGGCATTTGGACATTCTAGGCTAGAATTCCCCCGTCGGGAATGGGTTAAAGGACAGCTTAAATCCTAAAACACTGAGGTACACCTAGTTTCCATACCAAGATCTATTGAGATCTTTTACTTTATTTTTCTGATAAATATTACCCCCCCCCCCCTTCCTGCACTCCACCCTCAACGGCAAGCTAACCTACCTTTATAGTGTGACCTATAACAAGTAAGCTCAACACTACATGAACAACAAAAACCTAAGCTAAGCAGCAATGAAAAATTATCAAAACTTGTGCACAATCCAAACACGAACCGTAATAACACCCCAATGGCGATGATGACATTCAGTATCACGTGGAAAGTGATGGATGTATGTATTGGGTTTGGCATTACCACACTATAGTTAGAGATGATCATGAACTATACACTAAAGATCAGTAATAACAATAATAATGATATGAATATACACCAGCGTTATACTACTCTACTGTAATTATAAGCCATATCGAGAGCAGATACTGAAGCTGCTGTAAGATGAATAAATGTAACTAATGATGAATAACAGGAAAAATGACAAGAGAGAAATTCACTGTACATTGAATCTTGGGGAATCTGTAAACTACTCCTAGCTTAAGAGTAAACAGAACCTTTAACAAAACTTATTCCTGATTGGTTCTTTTCATTTCATAGTGGTTTATTCCTAAAGTTCAACCTATACAGAGCCTAAACGGAATCACAAAAAAACATAATTAATAATCAGGATAAAAACTTTTATCATTTACAATTTAGCACAAATAGCAGTAATAGCAAAGCCAATCTTAAACTGATTATTCTTTGGGGTTAAATAACTTACATACATTTCCTACAGCAAGAATTTACTCTTGGCTTTTATCACCATCAGCCTGAGAGAATCTATTTGTAATTTAAAAGATTTTAAGAGCTTTTGTTATATTAACTTGGCCACAAGACATTACAAATAATAGTCAGATTTGCTTTAAATATAAATATATCACCATTTTTATAAACTAGTGATTATTCAATATCAACAACAAAACATCAAGATATACAAAGTGTATTTTAGAAGTCCTTGGTGGCAGTGAATCAAAAGACATACAAGAGTAGCAAATAAGTATGCAGATCTACAAGAATGTAATAAACAGCATGCACATATGTAATCAGACAATTATCTACAACAGCATGTAATGTGCATGTGCATCACTCATGTACAATAAGATCAATTAAAAAAAAATTAAAAATAAATAAATAAAAGAGTAAAGAAAACAAAAATCATATGTATATAACAAAAATCAGTGTCATAATGCTATGTATTTACCTGGCTTAACTGCACATACCTTCTGATCCCTCTCGGTCACAGCCAAGAGGTTCGCTTCCTGTTCCGTCCTCAGCTTGCAGTTTTCCTTTTCCAGACTCGACACTTGTTCCTCCAATTCTGTCTTCCTTCTCACCAACTTGAGTAGAATGGTGATTTTATTACTCATTTGTCAATATATAATTTCTAAAAGTCTTCCTCTCTTTGTTTGTTTTGTCTATTTAGTAGCAATTTTTCCTACTTCAGCTTCATGAGAAATGATCTTATTCACAGTCAAAGATTAATACAAAAAAAATATCTCCAGAATCTCTGCTTGGCAAATCGCTAATGAGAAGACCTACCTCATTCTTCTCCTTGACTAGATGATCCAACTCGGCTCTCATGTCAGCAAGCGCCTTCTCCATGCTTCCCTGTTTATCTACTGATTCACTAGTCATGGCCTTCACCTGACTCTCCAGACTCTTCTGTGTTTCCTGAAAAGAGTCTGAATATCAGTAAAGAGCAAAAAACGGAGAACAGGTTGTAATTATTCTGTCCATCAAGTATGAAGATCTATGGCTTGGATTTGTATTTGTTGAGTTTGAGCAAGAGTAATTGATATGGAGTATGTCATACTAAATAATAACGCATGAGTCAACATGAGTGTGTACGTGTTTGTGTATACGAGTGAGTGAGCATCTGACTGTGTGTAAATCAAAATGCAAGAGAGAAACAGGAAAGGAAAACTGCCTACTCATACCCACCTCCAACGATGCAACTTCACCCTCCTTCAGCATCAGCTGCTCTTGGACCTCATAGATCTCCAAGTCTTTCTGCTTCATCAGATCCTCCACTGCAGTTTTGTGTTGCTTCTTCAGGGCCTCTACTTGGCTCTGGCTCTCACCAGCTTCTTTCTCCAACACAGCCAGCTTCTCCTTCAGCACCTGCAGCTCAGCTTCTGACTTCTCCTTGGCCTCTTTGGCCTGCTGAAGTACCGCCTGGTTCTCTTTCTCCCTCTGTTCCACCTCCCGTGAGAGGGCCGCTTCCTTCTCACGCAGCTGTTCCTGGAGGCCTTCTAGCTGCTTCTCTTTCTCACGCAACTGGTTGTTGAGGGTGGTCAGCTGTTGCGAGGAGTCTGACGAGGTGGCCAAGTATGACGCGACCTGTTCCTCCAGCTGCTTCTTCTGCTCTTCCAGGGCACTGACGTGGGAACTTGCGGCTGTTATTTGTCTTCCACACTCGCTGATCTCTGTGGTCTTTTCAGTTAATGTGGCTTCCTGTGAGTAGAGAAAGGTCATGTTAAGATAAAAAATCACTCTAATTCCTAGAAAAACATATTTCTTAACAGACTATCTCTATATACATCTAGATTTATTAAGCAAGAATAATCAATCATTAACTGTGCCATGATCTATTAATACATCACAGTATCCTCAGAATACAAAATCAATTTTTAATAAAACAATAATAAAACCCAAACTTACCAAAGTTTTGACCTGTTCTTCATACTTCAGAAGCTGCTGCGAGTGCTGTTCCTTTAGCTCCGACAACTGTTTCTCCGCTGTCTCAGTCTGTGAGACCTTGTCTTCTTGCTCACTTTTAAGGGATAATTCAGTTTTCTCGAGCCTCTCCTGAAAGATATAGGAGTGTATGAGGAGCCAGAGAAGAATGGAAAAATAGATAATATATTCCAATCAAAAGGCACTTTGAAGTCAAAGGAAGACTGATAGAATAGTTCAATTAACTCCCACGAAAATGTGATCCTAGTCCAGAATGATATCGTACCATGCCAGTCAGCAATAAGAACTGAAATGTGCAAGGCTCAACAGGCAAGACAGGGTCAATTCTCACCTTGAAAGTCAATAGTTCCTTTTCTGTATCCTGGAGCTTCGATGTGACTTCCTTGAGCTGGGCTGACACATCTGAGGATGAACTGCTGGCATTCTGAAGTTCCTCCTCTGTTTTGGCCTTCTCCATCTCAACTTTCTTGATCTGTAAGCGATATAACCATCTATAAATTCAACACACATGATTACTCTATTTTCAAATATTACTCCATTTACAATTAGAGAAGAAAAATTAATTTTCATTCTCAATTCTAACAAATACATTTCTTTGAGGACACTACCTGCTGTGCAAGTGTAACCTCATCTTTTGCAAACCCACAACTGCATCAACTTTCCATTAGTCAAAAAGGAAGCTCGGAGTGGTAATTAAATTATTAGTTGAACATTACCCACCTTGTCATTTGCTGCCTGAAGTTGACTTGTGGCAACCTTCAGTTCTTCCTTCACCTTGTCAAGTTCCAGCAGCAGACCTGAAGTCTCACTTGAACCTGAACTGAGCTGTGTTTTGAGATCTGGAAATTTAGAAAGAAGGATTCAGGAACCTAAAAATATTCATAAAAAATACATATATTTTCAACAAAAATCTAAATACTACATCTAGGTTGGCTAAGAAAATATCCACAGCAAGAAAAAAATAACATAAAGAACAGGATTATGTGTATATGAAGTCAATCCAGAGAAAAGAATTACCTTCAATCTCCTTCCGAAGAATATCCTTTTCCTGTCTTTCCTTAACGATATCCTGCAGGACTTCTTCCACTTGTTGGGACACATCTTCGAAGTCCTTCCCCTTTCTCTCTATCTCAAGCTGGAGCTCCTTGATCTGCGTATCCTTCTCGCCGATTTCTGTTGACTTCTCCCTCGATCTTGTGCCATCTTCCTCTTGCTTTGATTCCAGGAGTTGGATCTTCTGCTCACGCTCGCTGATGTCATTTTTCAGGGCCTCGTTGCTCGTCTTCAGGGACTTTATCATCTCAATATTTTCAATTAAGACTTTTTCTTGCTCTTCCTTTTCCCTTTCCATGTCCATCACCTGAAATAAAGGATTTTAAACTGTTTACACACATTTGTAATCCAGATCAATATAGGATGTATAGTTGAACTGTATATGCTCATAAGAAAAAGCATAATAACCATAATATTCATAATCATCAAAGAAATAATAACAACATAATAACAGCAATAACAATTATAATAAAAACCTCTAATAATAACAAAATTAACACCAGTATCACCAACATTACAATCACCACCCCGTAATAAATGCCATCTATTCAGTCCCGTTTCCACTGGCCATATCGGGAAAGACAAGCACCCATCCACACAAACCTTTGCCTGAAGCTCTTCCACGCTGGCTCGGAGGTTAATCTCCAGCTCCTCCATCTCAAAGGCTCTGTTAGCCTCTATAGTTCCTCGTTCTTTGAGTTTTTTCCTCAGCTCCTCCACCTCTTTCTTCATTTCTTTGATGCACTCTCCATCGGTTGTGCTCTGACTCTGTAATGGGTAGGGGAGTGAGTGGATCGCGTCTTCTTTTCTTATTCGCTCTAGAGGATGGACTGTGCGAGCTTTATGATTTTCTTCCATTCAGAACCTTGAACAGTTTGACACATTATTTGTAAAAAGAACCTAAAAACCTAATAGTACTTTTTTCCTTTTTTTTTTTTTCTTTCCCACGTCTGTGAACTAGGACATGCTGAATGTGTTGTCTTTGATATCAACCTATACTAACATAATAAACTGGTAAAGAGTAGGTTACAAAATGTCATAAAACCTCAGAATTTCTAAACACCTCTATAATGATGTTGCATGGACTTGAAATTATCAAATATGAAAAACAAAGATATAAGCTACAAAGACATTTTCAAAAGAATATATATGCCTCTTAGATTTATTCACTGACAAGTACTAGCCCTACTCACTTTAATTTTTTTTTTAATCAATACCTGCCACTGAATCCTTTTTTTTTAAATGATTTCTTCCATGAACCTACTATATGCAGTCATAATGTGTATCAGACTTGATATAATAATTTTTTTGTAAATTCATAACAATGCTCATATCCCACACGTCACATGAAAGTTTATTTCACAATTTCTCTTATTTACAAGAACGTGATCAACAGAACATCAACGACAACATAAATGGCATAGCATCAGACTCATTCTGTATATCATTATCAACATTGCAAATGCTAACAGCCGTCTGAACTATGAACATAAATCATTCACTTGAGACATATCTGTTATTATGAAAATGTTATGCACGTACAGGAAAAAAAAACTATGCAAAGTAACAAGCACTCAAAAATTCCGTATCAAAATCTTTATACATCATGGTACGCAAAATTAAATCTAGCGACACTGAAATCTAAAACATTTAGTGATCTAAACTGGCAAATATTCTAAAAAAAAAATATATATATATATATAAATATAAAAAAAATCCATTCAGGATTATTATCTCAGCCAAAATCTGTCTGATTAGTCATAGCATATATGAAAATAGTAGAGAATTAAAATCAGATAAATATTCCTAGCATTACTGCTAAATTCAGAACATCACAACATTAATAACATCAATGATCAATATTTTGTAGCTCCAAAGCCAAAGCTCTCACTAAATCAAAAAGAACTATTCACATTCTAGGCAATCACGGAACAGGCAACAGAATGGAATACTGCACTAATTGGAAAATTCAAAGCGTGACATATAACAGCATAAAAAAAAAACAGACGTAAATCATAAATACGCTAACCGACAGGGTCAACCTAATTCATTCGCAATATTAAAAAGACGAACGATTTTCACCAGGCAAGAATCAAGAGCAATATAATAAAATCAGGAGAGAGAAAGAGCTTACTATCTACTAATCATCGGCAGCAGGAACTAACAATGACCAACTTACTGATTTCAGGCGTTCCAATTTCTGTAGGGAAAACCAGTGGTGCAAATAGTGTATCAGTCAACGAAAAAAAAAATCATACAAGTGCGCAAAGAACCGAAAAAAAAAAAAACGATAATTAAAAAAAAGGAAACATTGTTTCAGTGTACTAAACTGAAGGATTTATAGTATCCTACAGAATACAGTATGCTGAAGTAATAGCAGTTCTTTTCACTTGTCTACTAATGCAAGCTAATGCATTCTCTCCACACATGACTTTAGTGTGTGTTGCTTTACTCTCTTGCATCTAGGCCAAAGAAAAAAAAAAAATCTTATATTTACAGCATATTTCAACACTATTTCATGAAGATAAAAACTCAATTCTTAACACCACACGAGAGAAAAAGATAGTAATTCCTGAGTTGTTACTATACACAAAAGCTCTATTCTT
Organism: Penaeus japonicus; assembly: GCA_017312705.2. Lineage (NCBI taxonomy): Eukaryota > Metazoa > Arthropoda > Malacostraca > Decapoda > Penaeidae > Penaeus > Penaeus japonicus. The sequence continues at coordinate 233,520 of BOPN01000100.1, forward strand.
TTCATCTCTAACAACTGGAAAAAAGGTAAAATATAAAAACATATATATAAAAATGGAGAAATTCTATATAAAAATATACATTTTTAATTTTCTTTTTTTCTATTTTTCTTTTCTGCCAGTGATGTGTATTTCTTCAACTTGCTACCTTAAAAACCCATGCAATTTTATGACATGCTTATCAGTGATATAGAAAGAAAACAGAAAAAATACTGAAGAAAGACCATCTTAGTTTTACTATTAAAAAAAGGCACACAAAATAAAAGAAAAAAAGTAAAAATAAGACTTAAGTCATTCACCTAGACAGGTGAAAATATAAACAAAGTTTCACTGAATGACAGAGAAACATACATATATACTGTACAAACATACGATGAAGCAAACATACACATGCATGCAGATGCACGCACTCACATGTACATATGTTCATACATGTATGGGTAGCGAAACACCCACACAACCATACACCCATATCTGTATGTATATACACACATGCACCCATGCACGCACACTCACGCACTCGCACACATACTCTCACTCTCACACGCACACTCACTCTCTCGCACATGTACACTCACTCTCTTCCACACTCACACTCACACTCACACACACATATATACATGTATATATATATATGTATATATACATGTATACATACATGTATACATTCTCTCAATATTTTTTTTTTTCTCTCTCTTTCTCTTTCTCTTTCTCCTTATCTTTCTTTTTCTCTCCCTCTTTCTCTCCACTGACTCACTCATCATTTACATACTTATTCGCATCATTCACTCATTCAAAAAAAAAAAAAAAAGAGAAAGTGAGAAAGAAAGTTATAATGTTATGAAAACATACTAAAAAAAAAAAAGAAAAAAAAATTTGTTGAAAAGAAGAAAGAAACAACACCAATAAAGAGAGGAATAAAATAAAGTGATGAAAATATGAAAAGGTAAATAACACAAAACTACTCAATCCCAAAAGACAAAAAATCCTAAACACAAGAGGATATTGAACTCTACATAATCCACCTCCCTCTAAACCTTCAGAGCACTTCTTTTATATCTCAGACACCCAAGCGGTACATGCCCTCGACCCTCACCTCCAGATCGGCCTTGGTGATGGACTCCTCCTCCAGACGGAATGCCAGGTCGTCCAGCTCCCTCTGCTTATCCTCCAGTTTGGTGAGAATGTCCTCCCTCTCCCTCTCCAGCAGCCGCACCCGTTCGCCCAGGTCATGCAGGCGCTCCTCCGATTCCACTTGGAGCTTTGGTAAATGAGGAGGAAAGAGAGTTAATGCTTGGGGGATAGGAGAGTGTGGGAGTGTGGGAGTGTGGGGGTGTAAGGGTGTGGGGTGTGGGGTGTGGGGTGTGGGGTGTGGGGGTGTGGGGGCATGACGATTTTGGTGGAGCTTGTGGTAGTAGGCAATATCATGTTAGTTTTTTTTTTCTTCCTTTTTCAGGTGGGACTGGGAGTGGGGGAATATCCAGTACAAGGAAGATCTTTTATTTGGGTTACTAGAGAGAACGACTTAAACAAACTAAACAGACAAAGACAAAACTATGAAACTATGAAAAAATAATAATAACAATAAGATGCTCACCTGATCGAGTTGCATCCGCATGTCCTGAGCAGCCCTTGTAGCCTCATCCGCTTGAGCAGCCATCCGCGCGACCTCCGCCCTCTCCAGATCTCGCTCTCTCATCAGCTGATCAACGTGTTGGGTCTTTTCTGCTAGCGCTTCCTGTTAATTTGATTGTGGAATGAGCATTTCAACATTTTTATATTCCTTTATCTTAATTCATATCTTTACATACTGTAAAATATTATCATCCTTCCCATGGACTTCTCAGGGTGTGACGTGAAAATGATTAGTTTCAATACCTTTCAATACTCTTGA
>BOPN01000100.1:245410-250410 GCA_017312705.2 Penaeus japonicus
TCTCAAATAAGGCATACTTCGTACTTCAGCTATTAACACTCACAAATGACAATAATTCACGAACTTTAGATTTATTATGTTACTATAACTGTATTTGTACATCAGTAACATACAATTCTGATAAAACACCTCCCATCTATGTAGTTTATATAACTAATTCTAACAGATTTTATTGCCTTGTGCTTGACTACTTTGTTCCTTAAATAAAAAATCTACCAATGCAACAAAAATAAAGATGAATGATTGACATGAGAGGTAATGCTCTGTGCCAATCACTAAAGAGGCTACAGATACTTGATGCACAAGAAAATAACATGACCATCGACAAACATGTTATTAATTCAGCAGTTACGGAACATTCTACCTTGTCAATCTTGCAGTGTACAAAATTACTTCTGATTTTCTTTTAAATTTAGCAAGAGGCTTCTTCAATTTCTACTGCACAGTGGTTGTTATGCCAATTTTCCTACCCCATCCATGGAATACGAATGATGCAGTTTTTTTCGTGTTCGGCAGCTGCAAGGTGTGTTGGGGGCAGAGGAGGGCTGGGACAAAGAAATAGACCTAGAGGTGGAAAAGGGGTATCTTTTCTGCATGAAACCAGGCGCTGCCCCCGAGAAAGTCACAGGGGGGGATTGCATGGAGCCTGGCGGACTAATTTTGGATAGGCTCGTCTTTGAGGAGGAAGAGGTGAGCGTGCAGGTCCTCCTGAAGGTGTGCTTCCCACGGGCACCCTGAGGAGGAGTACCCTGCGAGGTGAATCCCCCTAAAGGTGGGGAGGAATGAGATGAGATGGCCATTCCCGGTGGCCCTTCAGAGGAGGTCATCCTCGGCAGCACTGGGGATTGGCACGAGCCAGGAGGTGGCGATGAGGAGGGAGAGGCGTGCAAGGATTGGGGAAAAGTCGGAGTGGAGGATCGCGAAAAGGAAAGTGGGGGTGATTCCGAATAGGATGGTGGTGGTGTCGATCCACTGGGCTTTAGTGTAAAAGGAAAGGGAGAGGCAGAGTGAGTGGGAGGGGGAAAATAACAGTGGGATTGAGAGAGGTGAGAGTGAGGGAAAAAATTAGAGTGAAAGTGTGAGGGAGAAAATTAGAGTGAGATTGAGGGTAATAGCAAAAGCAAGACAGAGGGGAAATAGAGAAAGAAAAAAAAAGAAAAAAAAGAAGAAAAAAAAACACACCATTATTTCCTTTTTACTAAAAGAAAGAAAGAAAAAAAAATACAATCAATATAGTGTATATTTGACAATGGGGTTGTTATATATCTTTAAAAATTCAAAATAAATATACTATCATTAAAACAAAAGACATGCAAAAAAAAAAAAAAAAAGTCACTAAAGCATGCAATCCTGTGCCACTTAACTCTACCATGCAGTGGTGAAGATGCAACAAAATGATGAGTTGGGCTAAACCAGGCTATCATACATGACTAGACGATAACAACAATGAGGAAGGCATGATGAATTCACTAAAGTCTAGCAAATGCTCTCGGGAATAAGGAATATATGCATAAATGACAAACGGGAGCCCATAAACGGCATTAGTTCTTAATTTCTACTATACTTTCGATGCACAACTCAGTATGTCAACTACACGGAATTTCAGACAACTACCACAATATCTTGGGTCATGCAATAGCTAAATAAACTTTCCTTAATGATTTTCCTTAAAGAGAAATCTTAAAATTAAATTTTGAATTAGAGCAATCTTTATCATTTCCTGTTTGTCTTCTTGCTCATTTTCAAATTAAACATCAAATTGAGGATTTTATATAAAAGAGATTCTACTCTTTAAATAATCTGAAGATCTGCTCTTAAAGTTTCAAAAGATGCAAAAATCATCTCCAAATTATGTATATCAAAATAATATTACTGAGGAAATGTAAGAAATCAAAATAATAAATATACTAATACAATAGTAACTGACATTGTACATGAGTGCTTTCAACCCAATAGTTACTTATGAAATTCTATTTAAATGACTCTTTTTATCATTACAAAATCCTTTTTCTCTTCATCAATTTCTGAAGTCCCTATCTCACCACAAAAATTAGTTGGTTAAAAGACCACATACCAAAGGATTTATTAATAATAATAACAATTAAAAAAAAAAAAAATCCAAAGAATAAATTTGGGTTCTCATGATCTTTGGGTTATAGGTGTTATGTGTTTAGTCCAGGCCTCCACCCTCTCCGTTCGACATAACCATCACGTCACCATGACATTTTGGGTCCAGACATGAAGCTCTAATAAAAGAAAAACACGAAGGACTTTTGGCCATACTATTCAAATAATCCTTTCATTTCATATTCTAGTTTTTTTTTTCCCCTCTCTTTTTTTTTTCAATATGCCAATTCTTCCAGAAGTCTGAATACTTAGAATATCTCTTTAGGGTATTAATCATCCTCTCCCTTGCAAATGGACCACTAAAATGCACATGATATCCACATATTACAAAGTCTAAATCACTGTTACGTAATTATATCTATGAAGGCTGGTCTAGCTTACCCCATTTTTCTGCTGCTTGTATTGTGATCCATAAAAGCAGTGGCTTTGGCAGTGCACGGTTCTGCACTATACATGCTCATTATACTGCAATCTACAAGGCTTGTGGTCAACATGCAAAAAAAAAAACAATCAAATCAAGCCTTATGGATTGCAAAGTATACTGAGAGAGGTAAATGACCCTTGACGTGAATGCACCAAACTCTATATACAAGTGACTGAAAGTTCTAATAAGAAAAATAGAAGTAGACATTGAACAATAACAAGGCTTCCCTTAACACCTTCACCTACCACCTGAATGCGATTCCAAGCATCGACAGACCTCCCCCAAAAGCAAAAAAAAAAAAAAAGAGAATACGGAAGGAACTGTCATTGAAATTCCCCTGCAATTTATTCCTTTTCTTCTAAATACATGATTAATAATAACAATTTTTGAAAACTAGACAAAGCCACTGCCCAGGACGACAACATCCACAAAGGACAGCAACACTGGGAGACACGGTACCTGGCCTGGCGATAGGGACGTGACGCCAAGTCTTACCCTGGTACCCCGAATGGATGACGTCGTGGAGGAGGCGACTGAAGACCCACCGATGGACTCCTTGCTGTTGGAGCGGCGGAGGGAGCTCCGGGGGGTCTGGGACAGGGTGGAGCTGCGGCGTGGGGTGCCCGAGCCCCCAGTGAACTTGCTCACACGGGCCACTGGGGCAAACAGCCCATACTTGTTCCGGCACTCGAAGTATCTGTTCAGAGGGAGGTGGCAGGTTGTTAGTCATGAGCAATAACTGTAAGAGATTTAAGAACTTTAAGTACCTTCAGTTCTCATCAAATGTTACTTTACCAAGGAAGATTATCCTGCTTGAAAAATGAAATGGCTAGAACCCTCACTCTGAACCCCTTAACTACAATCTAACAAAACATAATTTACTAAAAACTGCCAGTGACTATTAGAAACATTTTCTTCCTTTTTTTCTTCTCTTTTAATAAATCTAAAAAAACAAAAAGCCAAAAACAAACTCACTTTTTGCCAGCCACCGAGCCATCGTTTTTGCCGTTGGGCTCATCTAATTCCACCCCGGCCCAAATGCCTTCGGCAAAGTCTGTCTTTCCAGTAAAGCGTAGTGTACCGTGCTTGACTCCTGAAGCACTGTTGATGATTACGCGGTCTCCTACTTTCAAGTCTGAGGATGCGGTCGCTGTGGATATGGGGAAGATGTGATATCAAAGATTGCAATCACTTTTCATAATAGGCACTCAGGTATGACCAGTCCTAATTCTGAAGACAATCTCAATCAATTCATATCATTTTCTGGTGTCCAAGATATTAATAAAAAAACAAAATCATTCATGATTAACAAAATTAAATCAGGCATATTTGCCATCAGTCTTCCATAATAGCTTAGGTTTATATCATTCCTGAACTGGCCTGTCACGATCACCATGACAGGAGCTGCATATGCATTATAAATCTTTTCCACATTTTCTCTCTCTCTCATGCAACAGGCACAAACTGATATATTTGTTTCTTTCCTGTTAATTTCTAGTAATAAATTCATCACTATCATTAACAATGCCATCATTAACATAATTCTCATCAAAATCATTGTCATTATCATTATTATGATGAAGGTGACCTTGACCCTATTGAAGACATAACTGACAGTAAGATTAACATATTCATAACCCTGTGAAATACTAGTATAAGGGAAATTCATCCAAAAATTAATCTTATCATAGAGGCAATAAACAAATAATGACAGTCTCTTAAGTTGTTATATTAAGCATTTGTTTCACACTTATAAAGTAGCAAAAACAAAGATTGAATAAATGAATAAATAAATTAATTAAATAAATCTCTGATATTTTTCAGGCTAAAACAACCACAGAAAAGACATACAGGATATAACCATCAGCAGGCCGAATATAATCAAAAGAATTATTATAAAAATGATGATTTTACACTAGTACAGACTGGTGGAAAAAGCATCACAAGTGAACTGTAGCCATTCACATTTAAAAATGGACTTTTCATTTCATCAGGAAGATGATAAAATTACAAACTGTTTACCATGAATTTTCCTGATATGAAATAAGAACTAAAATCATTCTCAATTCAAGGTCGATTCCATGATTTCAACTAAATATTTTTCTGCAATAATAATTTGTATCATTATAATTTCTAATTCAATAGCATTACATGGGCAAGGCTGGTTGCATTCAATTCTAGCTGTTTGGGGCACAAATTTATCATACAATAAAAGCATCTCAGAAAATTTTAGAAGCAAAACTATTACATCATAGCAAAAGACACTAGATCACTTTGATAAACTGGATAAACTAACCATAATGTCATGCTACTTCAACTTGCAGTGTTGCCCTCATTCACATACACAGCATCCCACTTATATGAGATTCCCCAAATCTCTAACAAACGACATCTTACCCAAGAATTGTGGGGAGAGGGAGGGAGAGAGAGAGCTCTTTAACATCATATA
>BOPN01000100.1:255410-260410 GCA_017312705.2 Penaeus japonicus
AGATAGTAATAAGCTCAACAAGGGTTTTGCGGGCTAGAGTTAAGCCCGTCTTTTTTTACATATTTTGTTGCGGTTCCTTGATAATACTTTTAGGTTCGTGATGAGATAAGATAACGGGCTTGTAATACTATGCGAGAAATGCAATTTCGTTACTTTTATCTGAGTACATTTTAGATTATATATTTTACTGCTATAACAGACAGCATTCAGAGAAAACTTAAAAGGACTATAGGAAGAGAAACAAATGCTAGACATCATAAAACAAAGGAAATAGCATGGCCATAACAATTTGCAGTTTGCATTATTCATGGACAGTGATACATAACCTTGAATTTCAATGAATCTAGCCTGCAGTTATAACCTGCCCGTTTTGACAAAGAGGAAGATTACGAAGTATGCAATGGTAATTAATCAGAAAAATTACTGAATTACGAGAAACTTTTTTTTAACATTCTATACATATTTCCTATTCGTATACAAATAATAATATCCAAAATTATAGGAAAATTAAATCTCCAGAATATTGACAGTTGTATAAATGACTGCAAGAAAATAGACAGTTGGACCAAAATATAGGTTGAACATATAGTTCATCAAATATTTTTTAAGAATTAGAGATCTGGCTAGTGACAATTCAATCTATTTCATGTATCTAAATGTATCAATACATGAACTAAACTCTGTATATTTATGAGTTACACATAACAAACTGCTTCACAAAATTAGCTTCTTAAAAAAAAAATTGACAAAATACAGCATAATTCCCTGTATACAAAATAACCAAATAAAAAAAACAACACTTAAAAAAAATTACAACACAGCTTCAACATTGATACCAACAATAAAAAGTAACATTCCGCCTTCTCTACACATAACCAACATTCACTTAATTAAGAGGCATCAAAGCCAATGAATTACCTGTAGCCAATTTTTTGGTCGCGGGAACCTTAGGAGCAGGTAAGGAGGAGGTTCTCCCTGTAGCACCCACAGTCCTCTTCAAACTTCCCATTTCTCCTTTTCACTCCTTTTTATCTAGAGTTATTTCCTATTTCCTATTTCCCAACCGTCTCTCTCGACACTCAGCTGATCTTAAAGTGTAGATCGATTCACATAGGAAGGGTCCACTTGTCCACTTAATATTACTATCTTTCCCTTCTTGTTTTGGTGCTCACATGATCGCACACGACGCACGTTCCAACTCACACTACGAGATTGTATTTTGGTTAAATAAAGAAAACCACATCGGAATATACTTATCGTGGACGGATTAATTCACACACACAGGCCGGTGAGGTAATGCCTTTTTTCTTTTTCTTCTTCTCTCCCCGAAAGAGTGAAGAAGGAGGAAGAGGAGGAGGAAGAAGGTGGGAAGACAGAAGTATTAAAAGGACTGCGACGAGGACACATATAAATAAAGAGGAAACGCGGGGACACGAAAGTCACCCGTCCGACGCAACCGAAAACAGCTGAGCAACTACGTCACGCGACGTCATTCTCGGGGTTTATGAGAATGGGTTTGCCAACGTTTCTTTTTCAACTTTTTTTTGGGTGGATTGTGCTTGACTTTTGGGGGTTGGATTTTATGTGTGACTATTTTTTTTCTCTTCTCGGTTAGTATTTGGACTTGATGTTCTAACGGAATTTAGTCTAGAGGGTTTTAAAATATTTTTTTTTTTCGAGTATTTGGGCCCTTATACGTGATGGTTCTGGATCCGGTTAATTGCATACACCGCAGAACCGGATGAGTCAGATTTCATTCTTCTACTCGCCACAATGGCTTTACTCAGAAACATTTGTTGCGGAAACGTTGGCCTAATAACCCCTGCCACTACAGTTAACTAAAAGGTTATACAAATTTCCATATCTGTGTTGGCGTGTTTCGGATAAATCCCACTTTTGAAATCGCATCCTCCCAACACGCGGTTTCTCAAAATAACATGGACCAGTATCGAAATAATTTTTACTATTAATTCAAGTACATAAACTTCTTAAATAATAAGCCCCTAATGTTAACCAATTCGTAACACTGAAACGAGCGCCATCAAATTTCACAAACTAATAATCATATACAAAAAAACACGTAAACATCCGCAAAATTTGAATGTGCTCTGTGGTATTTCCTTTCTTTCAAAATACGGGAGTTTAGGTCACAAAACCCAGGAGAAAGTTATTGCATGATATATAACAAAGCCTGTCCTATTTCTGTTTATTATCTATGAGTATTATCTCATAGATATGCGATGAAATTCTCTTATATAAATTTATATTTATATATGTATATGCATATATGCATATATATATATATATATATATATATATATATATATATATATATATATATATGTACATATTCATATATATATACATATTCATATATATACATATACATATTCATATATACATATACATATATATACCTATATCCGTATATATACACACATACATATATATGTGTGTATGTGTATATGTATATGTATAAGTACCTGTACATGTAAATATACATGTATATATGCATGCATGTATGTATGTATGTATGTATGTATGTATGTGTATGTATATATATATATATATATATGTATGTATGTATGTATATATATCTGTGTGTGTGTGTACATACATACATGCATACATATACATACACAGACAGTGTGTGTGTGTGTGTGTGTGTGTGTGTGTGTGTGTGTGTGTGTGTGTGTGTGTGTGTGTGTGTGTGTGTGTGTGTGTGTGTGCGCGCGCGTGATTCGCAGGATGATGATCCAAAATTCCTCAAATGACGGAGCATCAAGAAAACATTCCTACGTGGACCTTCACTCTCGCCACAGGTATTCGCCAATGGCCCACTTCTAAAATACATCAAGCTATTAATGTTGAGACAGGTAAGCTGCCGCGGTGCTCGCCTCGAGGGATTTTCCGCGAAATGCTCGAATCCCGATGAAAAAAAAAAAAAAATCTCACCAATATATTTACAAACACTTCCTTCCCACTTTCTTTCCCTTTCGGAAATATAATCTACATAATTTACCACCACCAACTTCACCGACACCAGATACAATAAGTCACCACAGCCAGCGAAACGGGAAATTTACGAAATAATAAAAAAACACACACGGACAAAAAAAAAGAACAACCGACCGCCTCGCATATTTACGTCCAGTGTGTAAGGTTAGCCGACTTCCGCCCGGTAGTTCTGTCCAAGTAATCAGCCTCTTCTCAGGCTGCCATTAGTGTCCCCAAGGCCACTGGGCCATCAACACTGATCTCGAGTTTGATTTCATTGAGTTTAGTGGCAGAGTGCCTTAGTATCACGATTACATACATACATGGCCGCGTAGCTTAAACGAGGGTCACAAAGGCTTGTTCTGACTTACTGGATACGTATTTTTTCCTCCCTCCACTTCAGGGAAATCAGTCTTTTTCATGAAACGTAATGCTAGCTACGAGACCTGTCAGGCCAGATATGAATAGCTTGTATCAAGTCTTGTATTGGCATTTACGGTTGATTTACGGTTGATAATGGTTTACCTCGAGGAGAAGTCATTCGCGTTGAATATAGAGGACACCGAAGTAACCCATATCATATGACTCCATTCCATATAACGAACTGCAACAACGGTCCTCTTGCAACCGCAATAGAAAGAATAGGCCATCAATAACGAGGGTTGGGGGGGGGGGGGGGCGAGTGAGTATGCAAGTCCACCGTGGGCCGCGGTTTGCGTCGTACGGAATCGTGAGACACTGCGGCCCGCCTCCCTTTGACCGCAACTCCGTAACTCTATATATGGACGTGGCTTCTCCCTTCCCTTCGCCTCCTAGCCTCTTCAACTGACCGCTCGAGAGTCCTTTCTTATCATAGGGATGGCGGGAAAGGGGCTCCATGATGAGGCCCTTTATCTACTGGCATTAGCTCTTTCGTTTTTTTGGAGATCGAAGCCATCGAATGGATAAAGTTCGTTTTGTTTTGAACCTTCCCTAAATTAGGCGTAACGACTGTTAGATGAACCGATCGCTTCAACGACTGACAAAACACGCGCGTTAAACGTCAAGGCGCATGGCCGCGTTCCGCACTCTGTCGGTCAAAAAAAAAGAGAAAAAAAAGAGAAAAGAATCTTGAGAATTCGTCATTAAGTATCTTCCGGGTGTGCAATTTTCGCTCTTCCGTTATATTTTTGTTAGTGCATGTCACGTTATTCGGCAATGAGCTCGCTCGCAAAGAGTCGGGAGGGAACGCACTTTGACAAACAAACAAGCGAGGGGAGCGTTCGATTGATTTATGACTTGCAACAAGAGGAATTCATGCTCCCAATTCGACAGCGTATATTCGTCTGAAAGGTGGTTCGGCAAAAGTCAATTGCTTTCGTAACGGAATCTATAGCTTCCTTTCAGAGGGAAATGACCGTAAGAAAACCCCGAAGAATATCATTGAATAAATTACCAAAGAATGGAGAGGTTATTTCTTTCCCTCTTTGCGTGCAATGTACGCAATCCTTACACGTCTTTTATCATATACGTATAATATTCATATCAACTTAGTGTCAAATTAATGCATATATATTAGACTATAAGCCTTTTCCTTCTCAATACATCCCACGGTCACCAAGCAACAAGTAACCAACAGAACAACAAACATTTTCACACTCCATAAACATTTTCAATAAACAACAAACATTTTCACACCCCATGAGCAACCAACCAATGCTCAACCAACCAAACTCCAACCAACCAACTCCGGCAGCAAGACGGAGCAAAAGCAAGTTATCACAGGTGTGGCTTGCTACAACTTGATCGTTGCCCCACCGCAGGGTTAGCGTGCAAACAAAAGGCAAGTATTCCAAGGCCGCCACAACGACCACAGGCGATGGGCGGGCGGGCGGGCGGGCGAGTGGTCAAGAAATCAGCTTCTTTCACTGATTAATTTCCGATTGTTACAGTATGTCAGGTTTTTGTTTCTGTTTTTTTGTTTCTGTTTTTTTACAGTTAATTATTAACTGGGATGTGGTTTA
>BOPN01000100.1:262910-265410 GCA_017312705.2 Penaeus japonicus
TTGTAGACTACGAGAAGAGAGAGATTGGGGAGGGGAGGAGGGGTATATGACTTGGTGAAGGGAGGGTGGTGAGGATGGGGTGAGTTCATGTTTGTTTTTGTTTTAGGTTATATTTACGCGTTCTCTGTGATCTGACGGTTTATTTTTTTACTTCTTGATATGTATGAATGTTTTTTTTTTCTCTATCTCTCTCTTCAAAACGTAGATTCTCTCCTCTCTCTCTCTCTCTCTCTCTCTCTCTCTCTCTCTCTCTCCCTCTGGTTATTAACATTTACATTTGCTTGCCAGTGTTGGTGCCTGCAAACCCGTCATGTTCTTATACGCGTGACTGAGCGCACGCACGCGCGTGCGCCCCATTGTGCAAGCAACATTTCACTGCCTCCTGAATGCTTGTCGAGACCAATCTGGGCTCAGATTAATCGAGAATGACGTAGAACTTCTAGAGAAGAGGGCACCTTCGGGTATTCCTGGCTCGGGAGGCCTATGAGAGGGGAGAGGAAGAGGGCGAGGAGGAGTGAGAGGGAGGAAGGGAGAAGGGGGAGGGAGAGGGGGAGGGATGGGGAGGAAGGGAGAAGGGGGGAGAGAGAGGGGAGGGAGAGTGGGAAGCGAGGGGGAGGGATGAAGGGAGGGAGGAGAGAGGGAGAGAGAAAGGGCGGAAGTGAGAGGAGAAAGAAAAATAAAGAGAGAGACCGAGAGAGAGAGAGAGAGAGAGAGAAAGAGAGCGATCGAGCGAGCGAGAGAGCCGAGAGAGAGGAAAACTCGCAGAGAAGAACCCAAACAACTAAAACGAAGACTCTACTTGGGGGGGAAGAGGAGCAAGAAAGATTCTAACAATAATTTTAGTAAAAATTTGAAAAAAAATGAGCATGGGATGATAGCGACGTGTAACACAAGACAGATGAGAGGGCGAGGGAATACAAACCCCAGACACCATGAAGAAGTTTATGATTAGCGAATGAATGGTGCGTAACAGGCGGTGTCCACGCATAATATGAACGCACTTCGTAAATATGCAGTTTGATTATAATTATCACAGGGGATGCCAAGAAACAACGTATTCAAATTGTTTACGATTTTTTGTTTGCTTTGTGGGTGTGGGTGTGGTTTTGAGTGTGTGAGTGTGTGAGTGGGTGTGGGTGTGGGTGTGGGTGTGTGTGTGTGTGTGTTTGGGAATATTCATCGACTACGCATTTTAGGGTGACGTAAGATGTGTGTAATGTGCTAAATCGGTTAAGAAACTTATATAACTGATCAGCTGAGAAAAAAATGAATACATCTAAGATGATAGAAAAATTGTGGTGATCGTAGAACAGAGTGCGTAATACGGACTAGCATTACGAAGACATAACCAAAATCACCCAAACTCAAAATAAGAAAAACAGGCTAAAACGCATAAAGAAAACGGAAGGCCAAGAATCCGGAAATACACGTGACTCAACGAGAAAAGACAAAAAAAAGAACAAAAATAAGGAAAGGGAAATAGCAAGGAGTGAGGGTGGGAAACGAACATAAACCTAAATCCCACAGCAAAAACAAGATGCTGAATTGTAAACAAACACAAACAACAACCACTAACAGGGACGAAATGATAACAACGCGAAGTATTTGATAAAAAAAAATATATATTGCAAAGCATTGGAAAAAGAGCAGAGATGCGGAGGAAGTAGACCATTAAGCATCGTAGGAGGAAAGGATATTGAGCTGGAGTGTGGGTGCCACAGAGAGAGAGGGAGAGAGAGGAGGAGGAGGAGCAGAGAATGAGCAAGATAACAGCATCTCGGTTATATGCTATTTAGATTAAGGAACGAACGCGAATACATATACTCGAAAAGCCTTTAAAGAATGGAAATACGTGATAGCTATACCACGCGACACTTACTAAAACCCGGAGGAGAAGAATGGTAGGGTGAGGTATAGCGTCCTAGAAGGAGTGAATGGAGCGTTTGTAAAGTGATATGGGCGGGGGAACAGTGCCAGGCCTTGGGGGGATAAGATAGCGAGGGGGGGGGAGAGGGTGAAGATCACAGTGGGAGAGGGACATATTGTAAGAAAGACGAGTGAAACGATAGTGAGAGGAATAGAAGTACACGTAGAGGGATATAGATATTATATCAAACGGAGCATGGATATTCACTTTGGTAATATATGCAATTGAAAACACACATATTCCGGACTATATATATTCCTATACACTATATGCATTTCAAGCACAGATCACTACATCATACGAACAAGGAACATTCACTTTCCTCTATAATAGAAGCATTTCAAGAACACAACTTAAATACGATGTAAAAAAAAAAAAAAAATAATAATAATAATAATAAAAATCTTGTCCATTCGCAAGAGACATGTTACACCAACAAATTATCCGAAGATTATCCGAAAACTAAACATTCCACTTTGTATTTTTATCTATTCCTTGCACGCCTTTCTTCTTCTTCTACTCTTCCTACTCTTCCTCTTCCTCTTTTATCTCAATCCTCGCCATCCCTTTCTT
>BOPN01000100.1:267910-282910 GCA_017312705.2 Penaeus japonicus
AGAGGAGGAGGAGGAGGAGGAAGACGGGAGGGAAAGGTAGGGTAGAAGGGGTAGTGGGGGAGGCTGGGGAATAAGATTGATATGGGTGATGCTGTGGCGAGGGCGGGTGTGACATTCCGTAATGGCATCTTGTCTACGAGCCCCCTCCCCCCCTTCCCCTTCCCTCTTTTACCTTGCCCGGCTCTCCCTCACTTCCCTCTCCCTACCTTTCCTTTCATCCTCACTCACCTCCCCTCTTTTTCCCTTATCTCGCTTTCCCTCCCTTTTCCTCTCCTCTCCCTCCTCTCCTTCGCCTTCCCTGCTCCTCCTTTCATACACTTCCTTCACACTTCTTTGCCTCTCCCTTACCTTTCCTTTCTCCCTCATTCAAACTCCCTTTCACTCTTCGTCTCCTACTTCCAATCCTCCTGACTTACCTCCCCTCCCCCTCTCCCTTATCCTCCCCCTCCTTTGCCACTACCACCCTTCTCCCATCTCTTTCTCTTCTCCTTCTTTATCCTTTCTTCCTCATTCCTGCCTCCCCTCCCCCTCCTCTTTACCCTCTTTCTTTACTCTCTCTCTTCTCTTTCCTTATTCTTCCTCCCCCGTCCTCCTTTTCCTCCTTCTTCACCCCTCCCACTCTCCCATCCTTTTCTCTTCTCCTTCCTTCCCTCTTCATTCTTGCCACCCTCACCCTCCTTCTTTCCCCCCTCCCTCTCCCATTCCTTCTCCTCCCCCCTTTATCCTTATTCTCCCATCCCTTCTCCTCCTCCCCCCTTATCCTTATTCTCCCGTCCCTTCCTTATCATTCCCTCCTCATTCCACCCCCCTTCCACCTCACTCCCTTCCCTCCCTCCCCCACTCCCCTCCCCACCCTCCTCGTCACTACCAACGAGAAATCCGCATGAAATACCACTGTTAAAATCGGCGGTTCCATATTTATTTATGTTAATTATTTTGACAAGAATTCATAAACCCCAACCACCAACCTCTCCCCTTCCCCCCTCGGGCGCTCACAGAGAGAGGTCACAGCGTTGGCGAATGTCCTGGGGAAGGGGGAGGGGGGAAGGGGGAGGGGGGAAGGAGGGGGGAATTGACAACAGAATAGCTGACAACGAAAGAGGTGTTGGTAGTGTGTCTGCGTGATCGTAGCGTTCAAGCGGAACAGGTAACGACCGTCTGTAAAGGTGTTCGTTTTTTTTTTTTTTTTTTTTTTTTTTTTTTTTTTTTTTTTTTTTTTTTTTTTTTTTGAATTCGGAAAGCCTAAAAATTATTTTCGTAGTATTTGTGACGTGGACTGTTGTTTATACGGATAAAAAACTAAAGTAATAACGGTGATTATATATGTTCGTTTCATAATAGTGTAAAACCACTAAAAAAAAACATGAAATTTCATGATTTAAAATACTGAAATCAATTAATTCACCAATTAAAGTCTCGATAATATAAATCTTTATATAACATGAACAAGTATTAAATATTTCGATCCCATTTAATCCGCAAGCAACAGGTTGTTTTCTTGTCTTCATCTGAACAAAGGAAAATTAGATAACTAAGAAATGTCACCACATAAAGTGACCGAGATTTTGGCGATGCTGTCATAGTCGTGTTGCAAGCGTCGTGCGTGACGTCATCAACTAAAACGTGTTACGAATATCACAGGATGTCTGTCCACGCAGCGTTATCACCTGTTGTTGAAATAAATTAAGAAAAAAATATCCTTTCGTTCCTAATAAACATACAATGAAATAACAAATGTAAAACCGATATACCACTAAAACAAGATAACCCACCACCAAAGCCTAACCCTGCAAACGATCATGCAAAGTGCATGCCGTTCCGCCGACATTGAGAAACGAGAAGCATTTATCAGCCGCGCACATGTACAACCACGATGGATCGCTCGTCAAAGACAAGTTGAATCTGATGTTCTTTCCTCTTGATCAAACAAGCAACGAAGCCATAACGCAAACTGCCTCATCAACAGTCGCGTCACTCACTAGCGTCGCAGCATGATAACTCACATGCACTTATCCTCCTCCTCTCCTTCTTTAATTAAGCCTCGCTTCATGAACCAGACTCTTCTCCTGGCGCCATTGTGCATGTTAAGAGGAACGTTCGGCCGGCGTACGAAGACTAAACTCCGAAGTTAAATGGTCTAGTCAGAGCGCCATAAAGGACTTGCGCAAATCGACATTCTCGACGTATTTCCCGCCAAAACCGAATAAGGTAGAGACCGCTGGCACAACGACTCGGTGAAGGAAAGAGGGCGCGGGCATATCAGTTAAATGTTACATTTTCTCGTCTGGGAATTTAGCTGAGATTGTTTTCTTTCTTATCTCGCCCCCCTTCCCCCTATACCATATCTGCTACCGGGATTATAGTGTTGGGGGCTTCTTTTTTATCTTTATTGTTTCATCGTGATTGTGTGTGTGTGTGTGTGTGTGTGTGTGTGTGTGTGTGTGTGTGTGTGTGTGTGTGTGTGTGTGTGTGTGCGTGTGTGTGCGTGTGCGTGTGCGTGTGCATGTGTGTGTGCGTGTGCGTGTGTGCGTGTGAGTGTGCATGTGCGTATGTGTGTACAGACAGATAAAAAATAATCCTCCGATCCCCCAAATAAAACTCAACCAGCCACCATAACTTCCCTTTTAAACGTGTTTTTGTGCACCTCATAGCTACCTGCGTAAGGGGACACACACTCTCCATTATCATCACTAGAGGATTACCATAAATTCCAATAACCCAGAATGCTAGAGATGAGATGCCGTAGACTGTCTGCGCATGTTACATGTAACACGAGAGAGGAGGGAGGGAGGGAGGGAGGGAGGGAGGGAGGGAAGGAGAGAGGGAGAGATAGAGAGAAGGGGGGGATAAGAAAGGTAATGAGAGAGAGAAGGGTGGGAAAGGGAGAGAGAGAGAGAGAGAAACAAATAGACAGAGAGAAAAACACAACAACAGATAAACGGAGAGAGAGAGCGGGACGGATATGAACGAAAGAATGAGAGAGATAAACCTAAATTTCTTCACTGTGTAATATACAAACTGTCTTCTTGTAGCACGACACCCAATAAAGAATAACCTTTAATAGTATGTGGGTTACATAATCTCTGGACCATTAGAACTTTCGCTGAGATTCAAAAGCACGCAAGGAATTCGGCCAGTATTTATGTACTTGATTTTCGCAGTCTTCAAGATGGAGAACAGAAAATAATAAAGTTATTACACACATACACACATACAAACACAGACACACACACACACGCACGCACACGTATACACACACACACACACTTACACAGACACACACACACACTTACGCACACGTATACATACACACACACTCACTTACTCACTACACGCATAATATCACTTATCATATACGGTTATTACCACAGTCTCTAAAATAGCTTACCTCATCTAACTTAAGCTAACGTAGCCTAAAATCGCTTACCTTATCTAACTTAATCTAACATAGCCTAAAATGGCCTAACCGGACCTACCTTACCTTATCCAATTTAAGGCAACTTAACCTAACCTAACTAAACTTACTTTAACTTTAACCTAACTAAACCTAACAATTGCAAAGGTTTACGCAGTAAGTTTCGGGGATTGCAAGCGCGTGTGTGTGTTGAACAGTCACGGAACTTGTTTGTCTTCGTATCGGGTTGCACATTGCACTCACTACCTTTGCAAACGAATGGTGCTTTCGGCAAAAAGGAGAGGAGGGAGGGGGGGGGGGGGGCTGCATGGGTAGGGTGATAGGTGAAAGAGTGAGGGAGGGAGGGAGGGAGGGAGGGAGAAGGGGTGAAAGGGTGAAAGGGAGGGAGGGAGGAAGGGTGAAGGGGTGAAAGAGTGGAAGGGTGGAAGAGTGGAAGGGAGGGGGGAGGGAGAGAGGAAGAGAGAGAGCAAGAGACAATAGCTAGAGAGATAGAGATAGATAAGTAGGTAGAAAGAGAGAGAGAGAGAGAGAGAGAGAGAGAGAGAGAGAGAGAGAGAGAGAGAGAGAGAGAGAGAGAGAGAGAGAGAGAGAGAGAGAGAGAAAGAAAAAGACAGAGAAAAAGAAAGAAAAAAAAAAGAAAAAAAATAAATAAAAGGGAAACAGAGATTCAAAGACGCTACAAGAGAAATAAAACAGACACTAAACACAGCAATGCGCAAATCCAAATGAATTACAGACCTTGGGTACTTTGTCCCCAGGCAAGCTGCATGAGTCACCCACCCGCCTAACCTCCGCCCTTGAACGACTCACGCAACAATGAGATCCAAGCTGATTTAATCTATGGAAGGGAGATACCTCGGCTAATTAAGGCGGTAGAGAAATATGTAAGCCACTCGAAATAGGAACTATGGAGCTGTCGAAATAATAGGAATAACAGCAAAGTGAGAATGATGATGATGGTGATGATGATGGTGATGGTGGTGGTGGTGGTGGTGATGATGATGATGATGATGATGATGATGATGATGATGATGATGATGATGATGATGGTAATGATGATGATAATGATGATGATGATTGTGGTAATGATATTGCTACTATTAATGATAACTATAAGAATGATGATAAAAAATTATGAATAATGATAGCGTAGGTTAGGTTAACGCCGGCTGCTGTCAGCTCGATCGACCGGGTGAATGCATGCAATTTCCCGTCTCATCTCCTCGGTTTGCAAATCGGCGCAGCGGAACACGCGACGAATTGCAGAAATTGCACGGCTTCCTCTGTGCCATTTACCGCGAGCAATGGAAGGCGCAGGCTGTCATGATTGGCTAATAATTGTGACATTTGAGACTGTTGCATCCAGGATCAACCGTCGGATAGACTTTCTGTTTCTTTCTTTCGCTTATAGATACACATACACTCTCTCTTTTCTTCTCTTCTCTCTCTTTTCCTTTCTCCTCTTCCCCTCTCGCGCTCTCTCCTTCCATCCCTTCTCGCTACAACCCCTCTTTCCCCTTCTGTCTTCTCCCCTCCCTCTTTCCTCTTCTACCTTCTCCCCTCTCCCTCACTCCGCCCCCCCCCCCTCCGGCCCACCTCCGGCTCTCCCTCCTTCCCTTCTACATGCTCCCCGTCCCTCCCTCTCTAGACCTCCACTCACCCTTTCCGCCAGCTCTTCGCTTTCTCTCCCTTCCCTTCACCCCCGCCCTTTCACAGGGCATCTTGCGCGGTAGATGAAAAATCAGCTGTTATTTACCACCGCTGGATGGGCCGACACAAACGATAAATCTGCCGGATGCACGAACGCATCTGGTCGGGAAATTAATCGTTTTTTATTTTATTTTATTTTTTCTATTTTAGGTATGGTGGATAACATGTGTATTTTTATTCTATTATATGAATTCGAATACGTATATATTACATATATATATATATATATATATATATATATATATATATATATATATATATATATGTATATATGTATATGTATATATATATATATATATATATATATATATATATGTATGTATATGTATATATATATATATATATATATATATATATATATATATATATATATATATATATGCATATATATGTATATGTATATATATATATATATATATATATATATATATATATATATATATATACATACATATATATGTAAATATATATATATATATATATATATATATATATATATATATATACATATTCATATTTTTTTCTGTTTATTACATAAATTCGTATACACATAGGGAGGGAGAGAGTGGGGGAAGAGAGAGAAAGAGAGAGAGAGAGAGAGATCAAGAAAAAGAAAGAGAGAGAAAGAGAGAGAGAGAGAGAGAGAGAGAGAGAGAGAGAGAGAGAGAGAGAGAGAGAGAGAGAGAGAGAGAGAGAGAGAGAGAGAGAGAGAGAGGGAGGGAGAGAGAGAGAGAGAGAGAGAGAGAAACCCCGAAAGTCTAAGGGTTCTAAAATGCGAAAATGATAGAGAAAAGAAAGTCCTCAAAACAAAGAGCATAAACTTCACCTCAGGGCATGAAAGGCAGCGAATGAGAAGGGGCCTCAGGGGAATACGATGAATGAGAGAGAGAGAGAGACAGAGAGAGAGAGAGAGAGAGAGAGAGAGAGAGAGAGAGAGAGAGAGAGAGAGAGAGAGAGAGAGAGAGAGAGAGAGAGAGAGAGAGAGAGAGAGAGAGAGAGAGAGAGAGAGACAGACAGAGAAAGAGAGAGAGAGAAAAATGAAAGAGAAAAAGAGAGAGAGAGAGAGGGAGAGAGAGAGAGAGAGAGAGAGAGAGAGAGAGAGAGAGAGAGAGAGAGAGAGAGAGAGAGAGAGAGAGAGAGAGAGAGAGAGAGAGAGAGAGAGAGAGAGAGAGAGAGAGAGAGAGAGAGAGAGAGAGAGAGAGAGAGAGAGAGAGAGAGAGAGAGAGAGAGAGAGAGAGAGAGAGAGAGAGAGAGAGAGAGAGAGAGAGAGAGAGAGAGAGAGAGAGACAGACAGAGAAAGAGAGAGAGAGAAGGAGAGAAAGAGAGAGAGAGAGAGAGAGAGAGAGAGAGAGAGAGAGAGAGAGAGAGAGAGAGAGAGAGAGAGAGAGAGAGAGAGAGAGAGAGAGAGAGAGAGAGAAAGAGAGAGAGAGAGAAATGAAAGAGAAAGAGAGAGAGAGAGAGAGAGAGAGAGAGAGAGAGAGAGAGAGAGAGAGAGAGAGAGAGAGAGAGAGAGAGAGAGAGAGAGAGAGAGAAAAATGAAAGAGAAAAAAAAAGAGAGAGAGAGAGAGAGAGAGAGAGAGAGAGAGAGAGAGAGAGAGAGAGAGAGAGAGAGAGAGAGAGAGAGAGAAAGAGAGAGAGAAAAATGAGAGGAAGGGAGGCTGTATCCATCCCCTTTCTCTGTACCTCACTCCCCTCTCCCCTTTCGCAAAGACCCTTCGAAGCGTGCTAGAAGTACACGCAACAAAAGATGAGGAGGAGTAAGAGGAGGAGGAGGAGGAGGGGAGGAGGAGGGGGAGGAAGAGAAGGAAGAGGAAGAAGAGGAGGTGGAGGAGCAGGAGGAGGTGGAGGAGGAGAATGAGGAGGAGGAGGAAGAGGAGGAAGGGGGGAGGAGGAAGAAGAAGAAGAGGAGGAGGAGGAGGAGGAGGAGGAGGAGGAGGAGGAGGAGGAGGAGGGGGGAGGAAGAGAAGGAAGAGGAGGAGGAGGAGTTGGCAGTGCTGATGGTGGTGGGGTAGAAGGAGTGAGGGGAGGCGTACGAGAAGGAGGAGAAGAACGAAAGGAGGGAGGAAGAGGAGGAGGAAGAAGAATAAAACGAAGAGAAGGACGACGATAACGAGGGCCCGGAAAATGAAGATGAGAAGAGGGTAAGAACGAGGAAAAAACGTACAAGAAAAAGAAGAAAAAGAAGAAGAGGAGGAGAAAAAGAAAAGGAGGAGGAGACGAAGAAGAGGAGGGGGAGGGGAAGGGAGGGGGAAAGAACATTGCAAAAGAAGAGGGCGTGAGAGAATTTGAAACACCTTGATAGAGAAAGGGCATTGATGCAATGGGTCAGCTGGAACACCGTGACGTGTTTCTGAGTTTTTTTTTCTTTTTTCTTTTTTTTATGGTGTCTGTGTGTGTGTGTGTGTGTGTGTGTCTTTGTGTGTGTGTGTGTCTTTGTGTGTGTGTGTCTTTGTGTGTGTGTGTCTGTGTGTGTGTGTGTGTGTGTGTGTGTGTGTGTGTGTGTGTGCGTTTGCGTGTGCGTGCGTGAGCGTGTGCGTGTAAGGAAAAGAAAAGAAATTCACACACGGGTAACGGAATCTGAAGAAGGAAAATTGAGAAACCAGTCTATAAAATGCGGGGAAACGAGACACAAGTGGAAGGCCTTCGTTCGGGGGAAAAATGGGAGGGAGGGAGGGAGGGAGGGAGGGAGGGAGGGAGGGAAGGCGGGAGGACCAGGAGAGAGAGAAAGAGAAAGAGAGAAAGAGAGAGAGAGAGAGAGAGATTGATGGTGGGGGGAGAGGGAGCGAGAGGAGGGAAGGAAGGGAGGGAGGGGGTTGAGAGAGAAGGAAGGGAGGAAGGGAAGGGGGAGAGAAGGAGAAAGAAAGAGAAGGAAAGTAGCAATAAAGCATGTCAACTTTAAAACTTTATGATAAGAACACGATTCAAGGTAAGTTTTCAAGGTAAGAAAAAAGGAAAAGAAAAGGAAAGAAAAATAAATAAAAGAAAGAATAGAAGAATAAGAAAAGTAAAGGAAAAGAAAGAACACAAAGCCATTCTTCTATCCCCACTCCCCACCCCATCCTCCCCTTCCCTCCCTCCCTCTCTTCTTCCCTCCCTCCCTCTTTTCTTCCTTCCTCCTTCTCTCTCTATCCCTCCTTCCTTCCCTCCCCCTCCCTCCCTCCCCCTCCCTCCTTCCTTCCCTCCCTTCCTCCCTCCATCCTTCCCTCCCTTCCTCCCTCCATCTTTCCCTCCCTTCACCCCAACAGCATTACACCACCATCCCCCCCCCCCCCCCCCCCCCCCGCCACTCACCAATCACCAATCCCTCATCATTACGCGAGAAACATAGGCACAATCACCTAATGACACATCCTATCAACTGAACCTCTCGTTCGTCGGCTTCGTTACGTTAATCATCAACGTTTAATGACGAGGATATACGTTTAAAAATAACGACATTTAACCGACGGTAAAGATCACTACGGGTGGTTATAGTTTGGTTTGGTTGTTGGGTCTTGTTATGGCTTTGATTATCATACTTGTTATTGTTGTTGTTGTTGTATTTTCGGCCATTTTACTTGTTCAAATATTTTCAGCATTGTACTTAGTAATAGTTCTTAGTTTACTTAATTTAAGATTACTATAACTTTTATATCCTTCTATGAAAATAAGCTTACTCCTAATGCTGCCTTACTGCTACCGTTATTTCAACACCGTTAACGCAATTACTAAAGCTACTATTGATAGCAATTCAACTACACTTCTCTTAACTAATAATAATAATAATAATAATAATAATAATAATAATGATAAATAAATAAAAACTACAAAAGTAACTTCCATGTTGGTACTATAATTACCACATAGTACCTATTTCCCTGTAATAGAATACATATCAATATCGGAATCAATCAATACTTCTCTTATGCAATTCTAAAGCACATTTAATATCTAAATCTTATAAATATATTACTCTGAAATTAAGTCCATATTACTAAGACACAAGATGACATAGAGACACTTAATGTAAGACGTAAGATTTCCAGGAAAAAAAAAAAAAAAAAAAACTTTGGAAGGACAAAGCGAATGTGTGTGTGAAGGAGGGAAGGGAGAGAAGGGAGGGAAGGGAGGGAGGGAGAGGGAAGGGAGAGAAGGGAGGGAAGGGAGAGAGGGAGGGGAGGGAAGGGGGAGGGAGTGAGGGAGGAGAGGGAGGGAGAGGGAAGGGAGGGAAAGGAGGGAGGGAGGAGGGGAGGGAGAGAAAGAGAGAGAGAGAGAGAGAGAGAGAGAGAGAGAGAGAGAGAGAGAGAGAGAGAGAGAGAGAGAGAGAGAGAAAGAAAGAGAAAGAAAGAGAAAGTAAAAGAAAAAAGAGAGAAAAAAAGAAAAAAACAGAAAAAAAGAAAGAGAAAAAGGACAAGAAACAAAGAGAAAGAGAGAAAGAGAAAGAAAGAAAGAGATCCAGACGACACAAGAGGAAGGCCCCTTTTCTCACACCGCCCTACTTCACGTGAGCGAGCAATTCGACGTCATTAAACGGGCTGGTGGGGGGAGGGGAGGGGGTAGGGGATGAGAAGGGGTTAACACGGGGTGGGGTGGGGGGGGGGGTTGGAGCGAGTGCTGGGGTGAGGGTAGGGGTTGGTTGGGGTGGGGATAGGGGTGAGGTTGTGGTGATGGGAATGGAAAAGAGATAACAGAAGAGAGACGTAAAACGATGAAGAGGGGGAGAAGGAGAGGAGTGAAGAGAAAGGAGGTGAGAGGATCAAAAAAAGGATGAGAGAGACAGAAGAATTAGAGAAAGAGCGAAAGAGAAAGAAAGAGCGAGAAAGATAGAAAAGGGAAAGAGCGAAAAAGAGAGAGAGAAAGTGAGAAAAAAGAAACAGAGAGAGAGAGAGAGAGAGAGAGAGAGAGAGAGAGAGAGAGAGAGAGAGAGAGAGAGAGAGAGAGAGAGATAAAAAGTAAGAGAGAAAGAGCGAAAGAGTAGAGAGTAAAAAGAAAAAAAGAAAGAGCGAAAGAGTAGAGAGTAAAAAGAAAAAAAAAGAGAGCGAAGAAAGAGAGAAAGAGCGAAAGACAGAGAAAGAGAAAAGAAAAAGAGCGAGAGCGAAAGAGAGAAAGAGTGACTCAGCTTCCCCTGCAAGCGGTCACGAAAATCCCAGTCATGC
Source organism: Penaeus japonicus (assembly GCA_017312705.2). NCBI lineage: Eukaryota > Metazoa > Arthropoda > Malacostraca > Decapoda > Penaeidae > Penaeus > Penaeus japonicus. The sequence continues at coordinate 278,171 of BOPN01000100.1, forward strand.
TTCTCTCTCTTGACACGACAGTCGCGGGCAAATTAATCAAAGCGATAAAGAGGGAGACAGGAGGAAGGCGAGACAGAGTTTTCTGAAGAAAGTAAACGGAGAAGGAAGAGAGAAATAGAGAAGGAGAGAGGGAGAGAAGAAGAGAAGATGAGAGGGAGAGAGGGAGAGAAGATGAGAGGGAGAGAGGAAGAGGGGAAGAGAGAAAGTGAAGAGAGAGAGAGGAAGAGAGGAGAAAGAGCAAGATAGGAGAGGGAGGAAGAGACGAGAAACAGAAAGAAAGAAATCATAATAATAACATAAATCATGAAAATATGGTGATGATGATGATGATAATGATGATAATAACAATAAGAATAATGACAGATAGCAACAATGATCATCATAATACTATTAATATTAGCTATCAGCATCACTTTTACGTTATATCATCATTACCAACATCAGTATCATACTATGACTCCGATCATTATCATCATTATCACCATAATAATTACTATGACCATGATCATTATCATCATTATCACCATAATGATTACTATGATCATTATCATCATTATCACCTAAATAATTACTATGACCATGATCATTATCATCATTATCACCATAATAATACGAATCAAAATGAAAAAAATTCCACGGATCTAATGAATCACTAATTAATCACAACATTCTAATGATGACATCACAATATTATCTTATCAATACCTACTTCGAAAGACACTTATCATAAGAGTATATACATCTGTTATCTTTTTTGGATTACTATATACATATCTGTTATCTTTTTTACAACTTAATTGCATTATAAGTAGGACCATTAACCTCTAAATATACAAAAGGTCTATATTATCTATCTTTTTTTTTTATTAAGATACAAAACGACGTGTGTTTTTGAAAGATTCTTAGTGTTTAACGAGCGACCTACACGAAGGGATAAAACACATAAGGCGTTGTTTCTGAGTCATCCATAGCTTTTATCGCCCTTATATGACTTAAAGGAGGGGGAAGGGGGGAGGGGGGAGGGGGGTGATGTTTTGTTTACGTGCTGGATCACTCATCTTCAAGAAGGCAGGTCACGCGCGGGGGTTACAGGGGGAGAGGGGGGTAAGAGAGGGGAGGGTAAGAGTAGAAGGAGGAGGAGGGGAAAGGGGAGGGTAAGAGGAGAAGGAGAGGTAGAGGAAGGGGAGAGGGAGAGGAGGGGAGGAGAGGAGGAGGAGAGGAGGGGGAGGGAAGGAGGAGGAGGAAGGAGAAGAGGGGAGGGGGAAGGGGAGAAGTAGGAGGAGGAGGGGAAGGGGGAGGATAAGAGGAGAAGGAGGAGGAGGGGGAGAGGAGGGGGGAAGGAGGAGGAGGAGGGAGTTGAGGGGAGGGGTAGAGAAGGGGGGAGGGGAGGTGGAGGAGGGGAGGAAGAGGAGGAGGAAGAGGAGGAAAGAGGAAGGATAAGAGGGGAAGAAGAAGAAGAAAGAGGAGGAAGAGAAAAGTAAGTAGTAGTAGTAGGAGGAGGACAGGAGAAGAAAAATAAAAAGAAGAAGAAAGAGGAGGAGAAGACCAAGACCAAAAACAAGAACAAAAAAAGAAATCAAAGGATAAGGACCTGAGCAGGATTAGGCAAAGTCCCTGAGGAGGTCGAGTCCTGTTCCTTCTGACCACGGGATTTGCGAGTCACGAAATGACGAAGAAATAAACATTGGTCAAAAGACGGCGAGTGTGTACAAAAAAAAAAAAAAAAAAAAAAAAAAAAAAAAAAAAAAAAAAAAAAAAAAAAAAAAAAAAAAAAAAAAAAAAAAAAAAAAAAAAAAAAAAACTCTCTTTATGACCTGTAAACGTTGGGAATTATGCGAGATTACGTGCATGTATAAAGTAAGAGGAAAAAAATATTGTATCACTCATCCTTTTTTTTTCATTTCGAAATATCTCGACGATCTAGCACTTCATAAACTAACCATGAAAAAACTTTGAATTTTGTAAAGAAAGTGGAAAAAAGCAGATCTAACCAAACTAACCAAAAACAAAACTTTTATAAAAAAAAAAAAAAAAGAAAAAAAAATTCAACTTAAACCCCCTCAAAAAAAAAAAAAAAAAAAAAAAAAAAAATTCAACTTAAACCCCCAAAAAAAAAAAAAAAAAAAAAAAATCTTATCAAATTAACTCAAACAAATTAAATTCAATCTTGAAAAAAAGCAACATCTTCCTAACAGCCTAACTAACAACACCTCTAAGAACAGGAAAGCAAACCGCCAGAGTTCGCTTAGTCAGCAACAGGCGACAGGAACATAGTACCCATCATGTGTTTATTCCGTATATGGTTTTAACACTGGGTTCGCTTAAGTACCATCGCTGAGAGGGGCTTTTGCCTTTGGGAAACTGTGTTGCATTTATTTGGTATCGTCGGTTTGCAAGAATGTCTGACGGTGATGCAATCCGTGGTTAGGTACGTGGGAGAATGGGTTTGGGTGCTTGTGTTGAGGTATCTATTTTTGTTTCTAATTGTCTATCTGATTATGTATCTACCTGATTTATCTCTCTCTTTCTCTTTCTTTCTCTCTCTCTCTCTCTCTCTCTCTCTCTCTCTCTCTCTCTCTCTCTCTCTCTCTCTCTCTCTCTCTCTCCCTCCCTCACCCACTCCTTCTCTTTCTCCTTCTCCCTCCCTCCCTCCCCCTCCCTCTCCCCTCTCCTTCTCCCTCTCCCCCCTCCTTCTCCTTCTCCCTCCCCTCCTCTCTCCCTCCCCCCCTCTCCTTCTCCCCATCTCCTTCTCCCTCTCCCCCTCCTTATCCTCAATACTATTACAGTCGCGCCAGAAGGTTCATAAAATTATCGGACCATAAACATTTTATCATTATGGCCACCACCGGGAACCTAAATGCAAAAAGAAAACGACTTTGTTCATTAACTACACAGCCTCTTAAGGAAATACATTAATGAAGAAGTTAAGCAGATCTTAGACGGAGATTCCAGACAACTGAAATGTTAGAAAAGTTTTTTTTTTTCTTCTTCTTCTTCTTCTTCTTTTCCTTGACTACACTGTGTTCGTGTTTTATAAGATTTACTTCTGGACGGAATGGCTGGTTCTGATCCATTGATTTAGTCTTTATAAAAAGTGGATTATAACGGGTATATGTAGAGTCTGCATTTTGCATAGGATAACGTGCATGCATGGACACACACACAGACACACACACACACACACAAGCCCCCCCCCCCCCCACCCACCCACACACACAAAACCTAGACAGGTCGAATTAAAAAAAATACAAAAACAAAACTCATAACAGAAAATACTCCATACTAACATTTCCTTTAAAGAACAAACAACGAACGAATATAACTTATCAATATTCTTAGCTGACAAAGTTAGTCAGCAGTTAGGCATGTTATGTGGCAATAAGGCGCCCCTGAGTACTAATAAGATGCTTTGACTTCCAATAAACTATAAACATTATTTTCTTACGGCATAAACATTGTCTTCTAGTTAAGTTTTAAAAAAGTTTAATATCATAATAAAAAAAAGACATTTACTGGATGTCGAGAAAAAAATTATAGATCCTGATTATGTATATAAAAATGACCAATTTATTACACCTATAATTCGATACAGGTTTTGCTTAGCCTTGTAAGCTGACCAAAAAAAAAAAAGAAGAAAAAGAAGAAGATGAAGAAGAGGAAGAAGAAGAAGAAGAAGAAGAAGAAGCAAAAGTAAAAGAAGAACAAGAAGAAGATGATGATGAGAAGGAAGTAGAATACTACTATTACTACTACTACTAATAATAATAATAATAAGAAAAAAAGAAATTGAAGAAGAAAAAATAAATAAAAAAATATGATGAAAGATATGGTGATGATGATGAGGTAGAAAATCACTCTAGTGATTATAGTGGTAACATTTCTACCATTATCACCCGCTACTACTTCTACTACTGATAATGATAATGACAATAACAACAATGATAAATATAATGATAATAATAATAATAATAATAATAATAATAACAATAATAATAATAGCAATAATAATAATGATGAAAATTATAATAGCAATAACATGAGGAGAGCAATATCACAATACTCTCTGATGAGAATTATCATTATCATCATCATTATCATTACTTCATCATTATGTAGATGGCAACGAAAATAAAGCAGGAAACAACTCAAATGATGATATTAATATTAATATTGAGGGTAATAATGACAATAATAACAATAACCTACTTGTGTAATAGTGATCCTAACAACAGAAGCAATGCGTGTGATAATAACAGCAACGATATAAATAAGATTATTCTTTGCTTGTTCGTCCCCTTGCCCTAACAGTCTAAAAATAGAAATTCATGCGCTCTCTAGTTTCTCTCTCTCTCTCTCTCTCTCTCTCTCTCTCTCTCTCTCTCTCAAATAGAAAAGACACGGACAAAGAAAAAAAAAAAAAAAAAACTACGGACGTCCCATTACAAACTCTATAAAAATAATGATAATTAAAAAGAACATTCATCTGTGTACACCGTCTTATCCCAAACACCATAGATCGAAAATATTATGCCTTCGTCACCTCATTGCATACATAATAGCTAGCAATATAACAAAATTAACATTAAAACAAAAAAAAAAAAAAAAAAAAAAAAAACGGAATTATCAAACATCTGTCACTTCTGGTCTGACATAGGTTATCCCCCTCCCTCCCCTCCACCACCTCCCCACCCACCCCCTACCCCCTTTCTAACCGACTCTTGACTCGCATTTCCTTGGAGT
>BOPN01000100.1:295410-297910 GCA_017312705.2 Penaeus japonicus
ATACATAAAACGGGTTATGACAGTAGATAACGAAAACCAAAATAATGCCTATTATTGCTAACTAAATTTCTATGATATAAAATTTATGGAAAGCCTAACATTTGGAACAAATAAAATTCAACAATGTGAACATATAAAACATGCTTTAATGAATAGCAATCACAAAAAAGAAAGAAAAAATGCCTAATATTGCCGAATAAATATTTCGAAAGTGAAGTCAATAAAAAAGTCTCAAATCAAATAACAGATGAAAGTGAACAAACGAACATGAACAATAGAACATGCTAGGATTTCATTTATATTAGATGCACATTTTAATGTATAATTCCGTAAGAAATATAAATAATTTGAGGATAAATGCTCGCAAAAGGGATCATCAAAGTTGAAGTATATGCATGGCAGAAGAGGGTAAAAAACACAGCCAACTATCATGCACAAAAGAAGTGTTTTGTATCTGGTGAATCAAATTGAATTCATCCAGAGAATTGAAAAAAAATGATAATATTTAAATAAACATGTCAATTAACGCTATATAATCATTGCATTTTGTATTAAAACCTTAGAAGTAAAATTCAGATGATCAATGTATTTTATGCTTCGTCACACTAGTTCGTATACTGTTAAGTTGTTATATATATATATATATATATATATATATATATCCTGGAAAGACTCGGAAGCAAGATGAATCCCACTACTCTAAAATCTGCTGCTCTTTCCTCTATAGTAAAACATACATTGCAAACTGTTTCTGCAATAGAATGTGAAGAAAGCCGTTTTAGGAAAATCTATCCAATGTTCGTAAATGATATTGAATTTCATGAAAATACTAAATCAATCCTCAAAATTTCGTCTGAGGAAGTAAACAATTGAAGGTAATTAGTTAACATAACGTAAAAGCTGATTTTGAAATTTCATTCGCTCTCTCTCTCTCCTGGCAAAGGAGAGGAGGAGGGTTGGGGGGAGGACGGAAACAGGTACTGGGGAAGGGGAAGGAGGGAGAGGGGAGAAAGGAGGGGGGCGTAAAAAAAAGAAGATAAGAGGAAAAAAAAGGAAAGAGAGAAGGAGGAAAGTACGGGGGATGATAGGAGAAGGGAGGAACAGAGGGAAAAGGGAAGTAAGAAAAAAGGGGAGCAAAGGAAGAAAAGGGGGGAAGGGGAACAGGAGGGAGGGGGAGAGTAGAATGGGGGGAGGAGAGAAGAGAGAAGAGTAATGCGGGAGAGGAGAAGAGAAAGGAGAGGGAGAAGGAGAGATAGGAGAGGGGGAGAAGGGAGGCGAGTCGAGTGGACGAAAGAGCCGGGCGAGTTATCTGAGTCACTAACCATATCTGGGCACCTCGTTGATATTTTTTTATTTTCTCTTCTCTTCTCTCTCTCTTTCTCTCTCTCTCGTGATCTTTCTTTTATCAGCCTGAAAGTTTGGTGGGCATAGATTTGCATTTTTAGTGTTCATTATAGAACACTTTACTGTTGGGGACATTTTTATCGTGGCAGTTTTATATCTTCTACCTTATCGGAGAATAATTATGCGAACTTGTTATCAACAGGTATTTAAAAAAAAGAGACGAGGCAGAATAAAAATGCAGAAAGTATTGTTGACATTTTTTATGAACAAGGTCACGTGATATCTCTCCGAACCAGGCACTCGACAAATAATGGGATTTCGCTTCTCTCTCACGACGCCATATTGGATGATCATCTTTGGCGGGCTTTGGGAGGGCGAGATAATCAAATGAGAATCGAAATGCGTCGGCGAGTGAGGAAGGTTTCTTTTAAATGTGATGAGGCGAATTTTTTGTGTGTGTGTTTTCATAGAGAGATTTTTTTTATGTAAATAACAGAGAATGAGATAACAGGAAGATAAATACCAAATTCAGCGGGATTGCACGTTTTTTTTCTTTTTCTTACCTTTTCCCAAGTTAGTTTCTCTCTCTCTCTCTCTTTATCTTATTCTCTCTCATTATCTCACCCCCCCTCTCTCTCTCTACCTCCCTCCCTCCCTCTCTTTCATTCTCTCTCTCTCTCCCTCTATTTTCCTCTTTTTCTCTCTCCCTCCCCCCTCTTTCTCCTTCTCTCTAATTCTCTCTCTAATCTTAATGATAAAAAAAATCCATACATCTAAATACTTCCTCACGAGGTCCATGTCCCAGTATGAAAAACGCAAAGTAAATACATTCTAATCACTCTAGAGATACATCCTTAGCATAAAAGAATAAGAAATATCTTTACAAAACTATGATAAATTAAAATTCATCACAGACATCCCAGTCATGGAGATCCACCGCAGATGATTAAATGACCGGAAAAAAAAATCCCATCTCGCGCTACCATAGAAGGAATTAGAGATATGGAATGTATTCTCTTTAATGTCTGTCTGGAAGTCTGAGCGAGGCCTGACTGAGACAAGATATGAAAGTTGTGCGTATGAAAGTGATTGCATCCGATGGGAGTGAATAAGGCATTGTCAGATGGAATAACGATCGGGTGTTGTCTCCCTTGTG
>BOPN01000100.1:307910-330410 GCA_017312705.2 Penaeus japonicus
CTCGATGTTTTGATGAACAGCGCTCTTCTTCTGCGGTTGCATATTTGATCAACAAAACTCGTGCATGATGAGAATCCGATGTTTCCCGCCAAAAGGACAAAAGTTTGAAGGACTTTCCACCACAGGATCCTTCCTCTTCACGGCTGTTCCTTCGAGTTGACATCCCTTCGAGCGTTAAGAGACACACGCATTTATCACTCTCCTTTAAAAGAGACACGGTGAGAATACCCCTAACGCCATAACACCGTCAGATGTATTTTATCATCCTGACGTGACACTGACCTTTTTTAACATAACGAGGAAGAGGATATATATATATCAAGACGGTGGACAAGACGCGACATCCTAGCCTAATCCTATATCCTGTCGCGGACTTTCGGGTCTTTTTTTTCTTCTTTTTTTTTGTTATAATCGAAAGGGATGCCATTACGCCCTTTGGAGGTTCGTGCGACCACCGAATTCGGGGTTTGATTTCGGTTTGTAATTCGGTAACGTGGTCGGGATTCGGTGGGCTTTAGGCTTAGGGGATACGGGGTGGTTGGAAATAAGAATATGGCAGATGAAATAAATGGTAATAATCGATAGAATGATAATGATAAAGCGGATAATATAACATGATAAAGAAAGAAGATATACTGCTTCCTTGATTAAGTCTTTTTCGTCTTCGTGATCAAATTAAAAAGAAAGAAAGAAAGAAACAGACATACCGAGGAAGCCTACATAATGAGGCATTCATTAAAATATCAAATTACAAAAAAAAGAAAAAAAAAAAACTATAATCCCCATAACTTGAAACCCACACAACCAACACAAACCAAAATTCCAACCTTCATACCACACCATCACACCATATACTCAAACCCCACCTCACACGTGCTCACTATCACTCCTTGTCACCAATTAATTAACACCGTGTGCTGACCTTAAGCTCAGTGCTGTTACACCGTCACGAGCTCAGCGGTGACTGCTTCTCCGTGTCACCTGATTCACTAAGGGTATCGCGTGTCAGCCTGGTGACAACATGGCTCACTTACTTCGGAAAATAAAACATGGTTTCTTGATATTGTGTTTCTTGGGAGCTTTAGTGTTGGAAGAGAATAACGGAATATCAGGTTTGTTTGAGTGTGTGTGTGTGTGTTTTTTTGTGTATTTTAACGTAAGAACCAAATGCTATTAGCTACTGGTGAGATATGATTTGAAGTTTTTATAAAGATGGGAAAAAATGGCATTGCTAGGAAGCTAAATTATTTACTTCTCGAAGATGTATTGCCTTATTGCAAATGAGATAAAGATGTATCTTGATGTATTACTAACCAAGCAAAATCACCCAGTGCAATGTGGGACTTCATGACACTATAGAATTCTCACTAGACCGGACAAAGACAATTGTAATAAATAAATGAATGAGAATGAATAAGTCCACAAAGGAAAATATGTAACTGACGCCATATCGTCTCATCCATATTTCTCCAACACGATTACCGTATTATGAATGATCCCAAAACACCCCTTTGGATTATCACTGTAATATCACTGCTGATTAGTTATCTTTGCGGAGTTTTATTAAAGATGCGTGTAAAAGATGTATTGTTTGTTCTTTGGGGTCAAATAACTACTGGTGCGTATACGAGATAAACTGATTTATCTTTAAATAAAAAAGAAAGTTGTAGAGTATTTTCTGTGTTTTGGGGGAAAGCAAGGTCGAACAGCAGACATATATGATAATATCTAATACTGCATTTTCAGGGAATAGTGGGATCAAGAGTAGGTGCATGTAGCAAAATTGATTACTGTATCAAAAGGGCAAAATTAACTGAAAATGCTACAAAATAAATTGTATCTTTGGAGGAAAAAAACGGTAAGGGATTGAAATAAGACCTATTATTACGTATTAAGAGGAAAGGGGAATTGAAAATGCAAATGAGAAAGTAAGATACTAACAAACAAGGATCAGTTTAGAATAGGTTGTTTACTTGTTGGATGTTTGCGGTCACCGGTGTGTCTAACTCAGTCCTCCGAACTTTCACTATATCACCAACACTAAAATTAAATAGAAGGAATACACCCCTCCCCTCACACACACACACACACACACTCACTCAACACACACTCTTCTCCCTCCCTCAACTCAACCTGCATTAGGGCTTAGGGAGTATCAGAAAAAAATAAAAACCAAAAAACGATTATCAATCCCTGGCGATGCGTTGATGCCAAGAAATCACAGATAATGAAAACGATCTAGAAAGATGGCGTCAGTTGTAACTTAAGCTTCCTGGCCAGTCATCTCAAGAGCCACGTGATCAAAGGGTTCACGGAAGCTGGAGTCTTAATGACCTGAACTTCATAAGGGATCAACAGGTGAAGTTTTTCTTCAAGATGAGATAATCTGTTATTTTTTTCGAATTTTAGATCTTTAATGATTTCGTAATTACTTTTATGTTTTTAAGTGAGTTTATTGGAAGATAATTTATTCTGAATGCCTTTTCTCTTTTAGACAATTTTATTCATATATCTTACCTTATAATCACCGAAACTTTCCGAAAAAAATGAAGTGATTTTTTAAAAATAAGATAATATACAGTAAGCTATTTTCCTATCTCATAACTACTATTTACATAAGTCGATTAATGGAAAGCTTAATGGCGAAACAACCCTGTTCATCTCTCTCTCTCTCCCTCTCCTTCTCCCTCTCTCTCTCACAGTAAACGGAAGCTCATAATCTCGAGGAATTCGAACCGATATTTCGTCCGACGTCCGTAAAATTCCGAGTGCTTGCAGGACCTCCCTGATAGCAAGCAATCCCCCCAAAGCACAACACGGAGTCACCCAACCGGATTTTAGAGTCAAGCAAAATTGGAGAGAAAGAAAACGGAATATTCTGAGGCTCAGGAACTGTCATCCTCTGCGTAATAAATCACAAATGCTTGCTTGCTTGATTTAGTTTCTTTATTATTCCTTTTTGTATTGCAACTGTTATCTCTCCTTACGAGCTAAGCTGTTCATTATATCCCCTTAATAGGCGAGATCAAAGTCATGATGCTTGATGACCGAGTCCCATAACCTGAAGGTACATTACCACACACAGAGAGAAAGAGAGAGAGAGAGAGAGAGAGAGAGAGAGAGAGAGAGAGAGAGAGAGAGAGAGAGAGAGAGAGAGAGAGAGAGAGAAAGAGAGAGAGAGACAGAAAAAGGGTAAGAGAGAGAGAGAAAAGAGAGAGAAAGAGAGAGAGAGATAGAGAGAAAGAAAGGAGAGAGATAGAGAGAAAGAGAGAGAGAGAGAGAACGAAAGAGAGAGAGAGAGAGAGAGAGAGAGAGAGAGAGAGAGAGAGAGAGAAAGAAGGAGAAAGAGAGAGAGAGAGAGAGAGAAAGAGAGAGAGAGAGAGAAAGAGCGAGCAAGAAAGAGAGAAAAAGAGAGACAGAAAAAGGGTAAGAGAGAGAGAGAGAGAGAAAGAAAGGAGAGAGAGAGAGAGAGAGAGAGAGAGAGAGAGAGAGAGAGAGAGAGAGAAAGAAGGAGAGAGAGAGAGAGAGAGAGAGAGAGAGAGAGAGAGAGAGAGAGAGAGAGAGAGAGAGAGAGAGAGAGAGAGAGAGAGAGAGAGAGAAAGAGCGAGCAAGAAAGAGAGAAAGAGCGAGCAAGAAAGAGAGAAAAAGAGAGACAGAAAAAAGGTAAGAGAGAGAGAGAAAAGAGAGAGAAAGAAAGGAGAGAGAGAGAGAGAGAGAGAGAGAGAGAGAGAGAGAGAGAGAGAGAGAGAGAGAGAGAGAGAAAGAAAGAGAGAGAGAGAGAGAGAGAGAGAGAGAGAGAGAGAGAGAGAGAGAGAGAGAGAGAGAGAAAGAAAGAAGGAGAGAGAGAGAGAGAGAGAGAGAGAGAGAGAGAGAGAGAGAGAGAGAGAGAGAGAGAGAGAGAGAGAAGGAGAGAAAGAAGGAGAGAAAGAAAGAGACAGAGAGAGAGAGAGAGAAATGAAGGAAGAAAGATAGAGAGAAAAAAAGAAAGAAAGAGAGATAGGGAAAACCCGCTCAAACGATCAAACGACCATCAACGCTTTGTCTTCTAATCCTCGATGGCATCAGATCTAATTAATTGTCGTTGCCTTTTGGACCCGTTGGTACCTCCGCCCTGTCCATTTTTGACCGAGAGAACATTCGAGTTTTTTTTTCTCTCTCTCTCTTTTAAGGAGGGGGGGGGGGGTGATGAGGGGTAAGGGTGAGGCGGGAGGCTTCACATAATTAGGAATTAATCTCTGCAATCGCCACACTCTCTCAACTGTGCAGTTCTCCGCTCAGCCAACCGTCAGGCAGTGTAAAAGATGATAGTAACAGTGATGGCAACCCCCCCCCCCTCCTCCCCCCATCTTTAACTGGTTTGGAAATCTCCTCTGGTCCTTTTTTTCTTCTTCTCTTCCATTACTTCTACCTTCTCCTCCTTCTCTTCCTCTTCTTCTCTCTTACTTCTCTCTCTCATCATATTCTTCCTCTTTCTCTTTCTGTCGCACGACCGCCACCCACCTTCTTCTTCTTCTCCTTCTCTTGTTCGCCTTTTTTTCTTCTTCTTCCTCCTCCATCTGTAACACAACCACCACCTCCCTCTCCCCTTCCCCTTCCTCCACCATCACCACCACCTCCTCCTCCTCCTCCATTTCTTATCTTCCTTGTTCATCAGCCTCGTTCGTCGGCTACCTGTCGCTAAGCTCGTCCACCACCCACGCTTTCTTCCCTTCCCGTCGAAGACCTGTTCAACCAAATGACCTGTTCAACCAAGTGGCCTGTTCAACCAAGTGACCTGTTCAACCAAGTGACCTGTTCAACCAAGTGGCCTGTTCAACCAAATGACCTGTTCAACCAAGTGGCCTGTTCAACCAAGTGACCTGTTCAACCAAGTGACCTGTTCAACCAAATGACCTGTTCAACCAAGTGGCCTGTTCAACCAAGTGACCTGTTCAACCAAATGACCTGTTCAACCAAGTGACCTGTTCAACCAAATGACCTGTTCAACCAATTGACCTGTTCAACCAAGTGGCCTGTTCAACCAAGTGACCTGTTCAACCAAATGACCTGTTCAACCAAGTGACCTGTTCAACCAAGTGACCTGTTCAACCAAATGACCTGTTCAACCAAGTGACCTGTTCAGAGAAACCGGAGGAGAGAAACCTAGTTCGTTCACAGACCGCAGTTTACGAGAAAGGGAATATAATTGTATTTATTATTCTCATTTCGTTTTGTCCTATCCGTTTATCCATCGTTATCTAATGTTAAAGGCTGGCGTGGTGATTATAACAAGGACAAGTCCTTTTGTGGAATAGATGCCACGGTTGATTCCTGCATTTCGTGTTACCGAGACAAATGGAACGATCCTTTTATAAGTAAATTGTAATAAACATATTACAAAAATGAATTAATCTAATCCCTGGACATGATAACAACCGTTTAAATAGAAGTCCACAGAAGCAGAAATCTAATTTAGGCTCGATTCATTACCTCTATTACCGAGTCCAATGGCGGTGCGCATGTCGGCCGTCGGATGTTTTTCGGCACCTGCGACCTGGCTAATGGCGCCTGACTATATAAAGGAGAATTTAATTTTACGACGTGAGAGAAAATGCAAAGCACTTCCTGACACGATTTAGAACCGTTCATTTGACCAAATATGAGCCTAAGATCGTATATCTGAGCAAGTTTTTATATCTGAAGATTATACATATTGCGTCCAGAATACATGATTCGCAATGTAATCAGCTTAGATAAGCACGGATGGAAACGCATATCTTTCCTCGCCAACTCCCCCCCCCCAAAAAAAAAAAAAAAAAAAAAAAAAAAAATAAAACACAGTATTCCATTCCTTCAGTATTTGTTCTCCTTCTCTTTCCTATTTCTCTATTCTTCATTTCCTCTACTTACAACCTTTACCTGAACATACAGGCACGAAAACAAGAGGCTGGACGAGACCCGAGTCACGACAAGAGACTAGTGGGACTCCGAGGTAAACAAGTAGTGTTTTGTCTCGAACTCGCAATAGACTTCCGTGACCTGTACCTCGACACCGGGATCTTCGGCTGTAAGCAGGATGATTCTTCGTGTGTGATATTGGCTGGGAAAGCACGATCCCTTTTTGCTTGTAAACGTTACGTGGATTCTTTGAATGTATTGGTAATGTACTTATTATATACGGTACTGGTTGTGACTGTTAAATAGTAATAATAATTTTGTTTAATGGTAATTAATCATTATTTGTGCACAATGGCATCTTTGGTAATAAGAAATAGGAGCGTGACAATATTCTTGTAGTGAATATTACTTACCAGAATTGATATCAAGACTATGTATATTGCAACAGCTGACTCGGATTGCTGAGCCAATACAAAGGATAACAAAAGCCACTTATGCCTTCTTCCTTATACAATAGCAACGAACATATAACGAATGTTGCAGATATTGCTACACGTACAAAATCACCAAAGTAATTAAACCAAATACAGAACAAAACGCACAGACCAAACATAAAAAACAACACAAACACACACAGCACAGTAACACAGGATACATCCGCCAATACCAGCTATACCAAAGTTGCTATACAAAAGACAGACATCAATACCAAGGGTGGGCGTGTGACGTTGAAGTGTGAGTATAGAGGCCTCGAATGTGGGCGTGAGGAATGACTAGATGAAAATTCATATAGATGACTCAAGAAAACAGGAGTGGAACAGGGAGCGGTAGAACCAGCTATTTAACTGACCTCTGGTATTCTGCCTTTGGAGGAGTATCCAAAATCGAATGTGCTTGCATTATGTATGTTTAATATATATATATTTACATACATGCAAGCATGCATACATAAGTACCTACACACACACACACACACAGATGTGTGTGTGTGTATATATATATATATATATATATATATATATATATATATATATATTTATATACATATATATATATTATATATATATATATATATATATATATATATATATATATATATATATATATATATATACACACACACACACACACACACACGTGTGTCCGTGTGTATGTGCGAGAGAGAGAGAGAGAGAGAGAGAGAGAGAGAGAGAGAGAGAGAGAGAGAGAGAGAGAGAGAGAGAGAGAGAGAAAGAGAGAGGGAGAACGAGGGAGAGAGAGAAAGAGAGAGAACTAGATAGAGAGACAGAGAGAGAAAGAAAGAGCATGAGATACGAGACAAAAGAAAGTTACAGAGATATCCAAAGCTTAAGAAAAACCTAGTCGGAAATCATAAGGAGAGACCATGTATTGGGAGCAACATGAGGGCGGGGCTTGCAAAGTGCAAGATCCGGGCGTGATAAGCATTGTGTGGGCGCGAGGGTGTGTTAGGAGGGTTGCGTTAGAGTGTTAGAGTGCGTTTGTCATTATACATGCATATTGCTAAAATCATAATAATGATAATAGTGATAACGATGCTAATGATAATAATAGTAATAGTAATTGTTATAATGATGATGATTATAATAATGATAATGATAAGAATAATAGCAACAATAATAAGGATGATAATCATAACAATAATAACAATGATGATAATAATAATAAAATAACAATAAAAAAATCTCAAGAAATAAAAAAGGAATATAATATAATAAACTTGCTCCTCTCCCTTGAGTAAGTATCCACTAATGGCTTATGATAATCATCATTCACGTGCGGTCATTATGGTAATGACATTCCCACTCACATAGTCACACCCACACGAGGATAATAATGGGACACTTAGCAAAATAATCCATGGTGTTCTCTTCCTGTGCTGTCCGCTGAGCAAAGAATGGGGTGTTTTGGTGTTGTGTTGTGTTGTGTTTTCATTGTTGTGTTGTGTTGTGTTTTCATTGTGTTGTGTTGTGTTTTCATTGTGTTGTGTTGTGTTTTCATTGTGTTGTGTTGTGTTTTCATTGTGTTGTGCTTTGTTTTCATTGTGTTGTGTTGTGTTTTCATTGTGTTGTGTTGTGTTTTCATTGTGTTGTGTTGTGTTTTCATTGTGTTGTGTTGTGTTTTCATTGTGTTGTGCTTTGTTTTCATTGTGTTGTGTTGTGTTTTCATTGTGTTGTGTTGTGTTGTGTGTTTGGTGTTGTGTTGGGAAACAAAATGTTGATTTTTAAGAAAATTATCGCGTTTCATAGGCATTTAAAAAAAAAAAAACATTTTTCTATTTTCTACTTTTTATTTCCGTTATTACTTCGATTAAGGTATATAAAAAGAACTAACGACTTTAATTTCATTAATGGAAGAAATATGATGACGGTCCATAAAACACGATAATCATAAGATTAAAATTGATATGCATATCCCGCTCCATCAAGGTGAAACCACAATATCAAAAGAAAATATCAGAAGAATATATTTTAAGCCGTAGTCATATACCAAGCACATATTATGAATGGAAAAAAAAGTTTGATTAACGTAAACACATCGACATACTGAAACACTAACGCCATCTCTTGGCAAAGTAGGAAAGTCTAACGAATTTCCCAGAATTCCTTATATATATATATATTTTTTTTCTCTCTCTCCTAAACCCTATTTTTTGTACCAAACACCATAAAAAGATATTCCAAAGGTGGAGTCCTCCCTTTGTTGCTTAATCACACATTTCATTATCGAGCATCAGGCAACCAAACTCACGAGTTGTATGCGTAGCTTATGTGTTCCAGTCCATAAACAATAAAAAAAATGATACACATACTCTACTAACAATAGGAAAACAACAATAAATTCGACAGTAAATAAAACTCTTAAGAGAATAAACAATTTAATACGAAACAGCGGTTAGGGTAGAGAGTGACTCAGTCGCGCGTCCTGGAATGTTCAACTTCGTGACGTCATTATTAAGATCTCAGCATCACCCAACGGAGTTCATGACGTCATCGGAAAGCTAGTCAGCTGTATTCTTAGAAACGTTCCGTAAAATTATTCATGTGTTTGTGATTTGGTTTCGAGATATTTTCTAAGGCGATGGAAGGCCGTATATGGTGTTACGTTGTTAGATATTTCGTAATTGTTATAGATGTTGGAAAATGTAATTAATAAGTTTTCTTTAATAGAAGTAAGTCAGTCTCTCTCTCTCTCTCTCTCTCTCAGTGTGTGTATATGTACATACATACAAGGTGCATACATGTGGATATATAGATAATTAAGAAAATATAGACACAATAAAATATTAGTAGAATGTATAAGCAGACATACACATACATACATAAATACACACACACACACACACACACACACACACACACATATATATATATATATATATATATATATATATATATATATATATATATATATACATATATATACATATATATCTGAACCTGGACGTAAGTAGGCACTGTACAAGCACTTTCTCCTCTACTGTATCATGATTTGCCTCACATTTACATCTATTCTGTAGTCAAAAGGGCGAAGGGGCGTTATACATCAAATTTCAAATGCAATTGACTTTGCTCTGAGAATCGCGAAACCTTTTTTTTCAGGAATTTCCTTATGATGCAACATCGCTAGGCTAGGCAGAGCATGCACTGTTGCAAAGGGGAAATGTTGCATTTATAATGTATGAATTTCTGTTCCACTTTCACCCTGGATTGCTATATAACTTAGAAAAAATGTGGGCTATAAATTTCAAATAACTTTTATTTTATGATTATTAGTCTATACGAATTTTGTTTAGGTATTGCTTTATATTATTTGTTTTTAATTTAGTCTATGATGGTTTTGCTGTATACAACGTAATCCCGTTTTCTGTTCTTTATTTTCACGTCACTCCCTTATATTCAATCAGGTATGATATGTATAAGACGATTTTCTATTTCCATACATAATATCTACACAAACAGGTACTCTACGTGTACATGTAGACGCGATAAAATCATAATCCTTTAGGTAAGTTTAGATACGAGAACTATAAAACCTTTATAGCTTTTTGAAAAACTTGTTTGCAACTTTTAATCTCAAACGTTTTCGTCTTACAAAGTACTTTATCAAAACGACCCCTTTAAACGAAATTCTTACATGTAGAACCACACATATACACTATACAAAAAGAATATTCTAAAGCAGAGATTTAAAGACATTACTTTATCAAAGCGACTTCCTAAGCTGCGTTTAAAATGGGTTTAAAGTCACTTAAATGCTGTTTTTTAGATACACTTTGTCAGGAAGACGTATCAATATTCAGGTCATGTACAGTATTTTTTTCACCCTTCGTTGCAGTTGAGGAAGTTGAATTTGATAATAAAGAAACGATAGAAAAAGAGGAACATTTTGGGATCTTAATTGTATGTAAGCTTATTTACAATCACTAAAAGAAAATAAAGCGAAATATATATATATTTTTTTCAATTTCAGGAAGCAGACTTGCTAAAACCAGGAAACACACATAAACCACAAGAAAGCAACCTAATTAAATACCCGAGTAGATAGATAAATAGATTGGCATATAAATAAATAAATAAATAGGTAGATAAACAGATAAATATAGAAAAAAAAACACCCAACAACATAAATCGTCCACTATATCGTACAATCAAACTAATAAACAAGCACTCAAAAAACACACGAATAGACAGACAAACAAACAACCAACCAAAAACAAAACAAAAAAAAAACGAAAAAACACACACACAAATAACGGCAAAGAAATCATTCCAAGGAAAGGTAAGGTTAGGTTAGGAAAACCAGTCTACCGGCGCACGCTCGGCACAGCGAGAACTCCAACGTGTGACATGAAACAGCGAACTCGGTAACCTACACACATGACCCTCTCTCTCGGCCGGTCCTGCTGCTGTAACCCGGGATTCCTGAGAACTGAATCATCGGAATTCCTTGAGGTAAAAGACGACTAATGATTCCCGCGAGGAAAATTTTGTGGCGGTGGAGGTGGAGTATAATGTGCGGGACTGAACGGGGCGTCGGATATGTACGTGTCTGTGTGATTGTGTGTGTGTGTGTGTGTTTATGCTTGCTATGTTGTTTGTTTGTGTTGTATGTTGTTCCCGACGAGGATAGAGAGTTATGTCCTCATTTATTATTATAAAGTCATCAGATATTGTATGTGTTTGTGATTCCTATAGTGTTACGTTAAAAAAAAGGCAACCTACTCGTGGAATTTGATACAGACCCTAACACTAAAAAAAAAAAAACGTAATCACCAAACCAAATTTTGCTCATGGAATACAATCTAATTTAGAGAAAACCTCAAGAGATATAATCATCATAACAGATACATATATATAATCATTTTAATAAGCCTGAATTACCTTTAAGGGATAAAGAAGATCGCTACATCAAAACATAAGAGAACGCGGGTATTTCACAGGTGCTCTCTGTACACACTCGTTTGACTCGGGTCTTGTGTGTGATGCCAAATATGTCATTTCCGCTGATTCATGTCTATTGACATCTCCTCATGGATGCTTTATCGTGTTATCTTTGTGCTCGGGATGGCATTAACACAAACGCGTGTGTGACTCGCCTTTGTAAGCTGAAGGTGATGATATAATTCAACCCGGGACTCATGTTTTTTTTTTCTTTCTTTTTTTTACAATAACAGAAATTATTGTTAATCTTACGTATATCTTATTCGTGTTGGTTGTAATTAACATGTACTAGAAATATGACTATGGTTTAAAAGGTATTTAAAGCATTGGCACGATAAGGATACTGCTATCAAATCATAAATGTCAAATGCCGTATGCAAATGGCAGACATAGTATTATCCAATGATCATATAATCGTAATTAAAGAAGATCCACCATATACTATACTTAGTCAACGGTAAATAACGTAATTTACGACCGAAAGAAATAAAGTGACTTGCACATTACACGTACTGCTTCACGGTCGGTGAGTCTGACATTCAAAACACGTTCCCACAACAAAGTTTACTGTCATGACGTCATTGTTGGTATTGTAGCAACGTATACTCAGCCATCAAGGACTGTCAAAAATAATATTTAAACCACAAGCATTGTCACCATTCGTAAGATAACTGACACGCCACGATTGACACGAATTCCCATTTATTGTAAAGGACACAGAAGATGGTACCTATCTGGACTAAGGGAAGCGGAGATTAATCATTCTCCTTTACCAACACAAGCGGGGAATCTGTAGGCTTCCCATTTACGGATACTTCATTAGACTCCGTGATTACCGAAGGGGCTTGAATACTCACAGCTACCAGGCAGACGTCGACGGATCACTTCCTAACACAGCGTCAAATTCCCCGTTCCGACGTCTCAAATCCTGTTACGTCTCTCTCCTCTCCCCTCTCTTCTCTTGTACGTCTTTGGCCACGACCTGGTCTTAACGCTTTGCTTGGCGTCCCCACCGTAGATGCGGAAGAAAATGTCGATTTCTCTAAGAGCGAGTGACGAACACAATAATAACGAACGCACTGACACCGTCTGCGGGAGATCCCTCGACAGCGGAACTTCTGCGGGCAATCTACTGAGCCGCTTTCGACTGACTGAGTGTTAGCGCGCCGGGTAGCCAGGACTCTCTCTGCGAGGCCGAAGAGAGGGGGTGGGGGAGGTGGGGGGGGGTCCTCAGTGATGGGGGAGAGGGACGGGAGAGGGTAAAGGGCGGGTGATGGGAGGACGGGGAGGTCCCCTAAAGGCGGCGGCGGGAGGAGGATGCTTAGGGGAGGGGGGAGAGAGAGAGGTTATGTTGAGGAGGGGGATAAAGATGCTGCTGGGATGTCTGTGAACGTATGAGGCTGTACGTGACTCTGTTGCCATTGGGTGGGTATTAATATCAACAAATATGCACGTAAGATGGAGGTATGGTACCGAATGGCTCTATTGTGATTTTCTTTTTAGGTCACACGTACCCTTGTTCGGGTTATGGCAACGGCGTTTGGCGATGAGTGTGTGCATGTAGGTGTGCGTCGGGTAATCAACCATATATGTACACTCGTATGCTGTGAGAGTAATTTGCTTGTCATTTACGTACATGGTAGAAAGGCTTTCTATCAATTATACTTCAAATAAATCTTCGAAACATGTACTTACGTAAGTGCATACATATATCACATGTACGAGGAATTGCTGTATGATATAAATGTTCGTAATTTGAAAGAAAAATGTGTATTTTTAAATAGTGCACAGATGCAACTGCATACCTACTTGCATCTTGGTGTGCTATGAATACTCAAGTCCCCCTCCCCCCCGAATATTCTCTCTCTCTCTCTCTCTCTCTCTCTTTCTTGAATACATACAACACACACACACACAGACAGAGAGAGAGAGAGAGAGAGAGATAAAGAAAGAGATAGAGAGAAAGACATAGAGAAAGAAAGAGAAATAGATAGATAGAGAGAGAAAGAGTGAGAAAAAGGAGAGAGAAAGAGAAAAAAGAGAGACAGAGAAAGACCAAAACAAGAGAGTACCCCCGAAAAACAACCAAAACATCGATTTAGCCGCACAACACACTCACACGCATTAACGCACAGAGAGACTCATTAAATATTAAAACATGCACGAGAAACGAAACCCCAAATGACATCTCATTATTCCATTCTTACCTGATAGCCGAGATCATCAAGATCCGCGGACTAAGAGGCTGGTAAAGTGTGAACAAGAGACAGCAACTCATTATCAGGCAAGTGGAGCTGTTGGCTTGTTCATGGCAAGATTTTTTTTATTTTTATTTTTTTTTGTCTTGTTTTTTTCTCATTTTACTTTTTTCCTTGCTTTGCTTCTTTTTCTTCTCTTTTCATTTTTTTTCTCCTGAATTACTTTTTTTTCTTGTTTTGCTTCTTTTTTCTCTTGGTTTCCTTTATTCTCTTTTTTTTTTTTTTTTGCTTCTTTTTTTTTTCTCCTGGTTTACTTTTTTTCTTTTCTTTTTTTTCTTCTTTTTTTGCCACCCGCAAGTTCACGGTCACCTTCATTATACGATAACTCTTCGTAACATAATGTATAAGGAAGCATTTGTTTTCGTGTTTTTGTTTGTGATTTTGGGTTGATTAATGGTTGTCATGACGGATTTCAACTGATCGATTTACTAACGCAGATTAGTAAAAGTCGTGTCAAGGATCGAAATGGTACATAGATGTATTTTTCAAAGACAGAGAATATGTCTGTATACAGCCACACACATCCACACACACACATACTCACACACTCACACACACACACACACACACACAAACACACACATACAGGTACATAATTAGATGTGTGTGTGTGTGTGTGTGTGTGTGTGTGTGTGTGTGTGTGTGTGTGTGTGTGTATGTGTGTGTGTGTATACATACATACATACATATATATATATATATAGATGGATGAACGTATGTATATATGTATGTATGTATGTATGTATGTACGTACGTATGTATGTGTGTATGTGCACATATCTCCCTTAAGTGTGGCTTCTCCGGGAGTCGTTCGCACAGTCGAACAAAGTATTAGCGATAAGATCTTTCAACAGTTTCCCGCCAAAACAAGCGAGGCATCAGCTCTAAAGTATGTTTACGTCTATGATAATTTGTCCGCCGTGTTGGATCCGACCTGATAACAGTTCTAGTGTAAATGTTTAAAAGCAAGGTAAGTGGAGAGAGAGAGAGAGAGAGAGAGAGAGAGAGAGAGAGAGAGAGAGAGAGAGAGAGAGAGAGAGAGAGAGAGAGAGAGAGAGAGAGAGAGAGAGAAAACAAGGGAGAGATTATCAAACAACCGAGCTCCAAAATGCCGGTTTCGAGATGTTCCAGAATCTTCTAGCACGCGGGGTTGAGAAACATTTTTTTTTACAGTTTCCTTTCCTTATTCTGGGTGTTTCTAATACGCTTCGAAACCATATATAGCCATCGCACTGTAACACCATTTACCCAACAGAGCTTTCGTTCAGTGCACTGTATAAGGCAGACCCAAACAAACCGTAAAATTGGCACGCTTTGAACTCCCCTAGTTTGGTCTCCCTGTGCCAAGCTGAGGGCGCGACTGAACTCTGTAGTTGACGCATTTGAAAGTCATTTTCGGGGGCGGTGCTTGCAACCCTTAACGAGAGGGGAAACGTGTATATATATATATATATATATATATATATATATATATATATATATATATATATATATATATATATATATATATATATATATGTGTGTGTGTGTGTGTGTGTGTGTGTGTGTGTGTGTGTGTGTGTGTGTGTGTGTGTGTGTGTGTGTGTGTGTGTGTGTGTGTGTGTGTGTGTGTGTGTGTGACGCTTACTTGTTATCATGTGAAATATGTGTTGTTTGTAACCTTCGTTTTTTCTTCTTCTTTCTTTTTTCTTTAAGCCGTATTGGTGTTTGTATCTTTCCTGAGATCTGTGTATGTGAACGTAGCAGTACTTACTAGGTGATGTTTGCACGTCATCATATCACAAATCATGTTGAACAGGATATAATGGAAACCAGGTGTTTGACAAACAGCCATCCTCCCTCCTCCCTTTTTTGTTATTTTTTCACCATCTACATACATTATTCTGTTCATTCGACATCGACATCGACATCGTAAAAAATATACATCTGAATATATATATATATATATATATATATATATATATATGTATGTATATATATATATATATATATATATATATATATATATATATATTTATATATCTATCTATCTATCTATCTATCTATCTATCTATCTATCTATATATATATATATATATATATATATATATATACACACACATATCTATATATCTATACATATATATCTATATTCATCTCTCTCTCTTTCTATCTATCTATCTATCTATCTATAATGATGTCTCAATTGCAGCTTTTTACTTGTGTCTTCTCGGTGTGACGGGATGTTCTACACGCGACGCATGACCTTAACAAAGGTAGTATGCTAATGATCACAAGGCATAATAAGGCATTAACATATCGTAAAGGAAAGCCTACGTGTCAGAATGAGATCACGCACGACTGATGTAATAATTCCTTATATTCATATCCTTTCCACGCGACAAGGAAGTGATATCTGTCCTGCAGCACGCTTCGCTCCTCGTCTGGAAGCAGAATTCAGAGGACTAACGTGGGCGTGAAGGGCGTGGTGCCTCCTGTCCACTGGAGCCCCTGTTCCTACGCCCGGGAGGAGAGGAGAGTGACCAACAGCCTCCTTTTTGTGGAGGGGGCTGGTTGGATCTGAACCACTGCCTCTGAAGGGGACTGGTTGGATCTGAACCACTGCCTCTGAAGGGGGCTGGTTGGATCTGAACCACAGCCTCTTAAAGGGGCTGGTTGGATCTGAACCACGGCCTCTGAAGGGGCTGGTTGGATCTGAACCAAGGCCTCTGAAGGGGGCTGGTTGGATCTGAACCACTGCCTCTGAAGGGGACTGGTTGGATCTGAACCACGGCCTCTGAAGGGGGCTGGTTGGATCTGAACCACTGCCTCTGAAGGGGACTGGTTGGATCTGAACCACTGCCTCTGAAGGGGGCTGGTTGGATCTGAACCACAGCCTCTTAAAGGGGCTGGTTGGATCTGAACCACGGCCTCTGAAGGGGCTGGTTGGATCTGAACCACGGCCTCTGAAGGGGCTGGTTGGATCTGAACCACTGCCTCTGAAGGGGGCTGGTTGGATCTGAACCACAGCCTCTTAAAGGGGCTGGTTGGACCTGAACCACTGCCTCTGAAGGGGCTGGTTGGATCTGAACCACTGCCTCTGAAGGGGGCTGGTTGGATCTGAACCACGGCCTCTGAAGGGGACTGGTTGATCTAACCACTGCCTCTGAAGGGGGCTGGTTGGATCTGAACCACTGCCTCTGAAGGGGGCTGGTTGGATCTGAACCACTGCCTCTGAAGGGGACTGGTTGGATCTGAACCACTGCCTCTGAAGGGGGCTGGTTGGATCTGAACCACAGCCTCTTAAAGGGGCTGGTTGGATCTGAACCACGGCCTCAGAAGGGGCTTGGCTGGACTGAACCAAGGCCTCAGAAGGGGCTGGTTGGATCTGAACCACTGCCTCTGAAGGGGACCGGGTTGGATCTGAACCACGGCCTCTGAAGGGGGCTGGTTGGATCTGAACCACTGCCTCTGAAGGGGCTGGTTGGATCTGAACCACTGCCTCTGAAGGGGGCTGGTTGGATCTGAACCACTGCCTCTGAAGGGGGCTGGTTGGATCTGAACCACGGCCTCTGAAGGGGGCTGGTTGGATCTGAACCACGGCCTCTGAAGGGGCCTGGTTGGATCTGAACCACGGCCTCTGAAGGGGCTGGTTGGATCTGAACCACGGCCTCTGAAGGGGCTGGTTGATTCACTGCCTCTGAAGGGGGCTGGTTGGATCTGAACCACGGCCTCTGAAGGGGGCTGGTTGGATCTGAACCACGGCCTCTGAAGGGGGCTGGTTGGATCTGAACCACTGCCTCTGAAGGGGACTGGTTGGATCTGAACCACGGCCTCTGAAGGGGGCTGGTTGGATCTGAACCACTGCCTCTGAAGGGGGCTGGTTGGATCTGAACCACTGCCTCTGAAGGGGGCTGGTTGGATCTGAACCACGGCCTCTGAAGGGGGCTGGTTGGATCTGAACCACTGCCTCTGAAGGGGGCTGCTGATCTTGAACCACGGCGCCTCTGAAGGGGCTGCTGGGATCTGAACCACGGCCTCTGAAGGGGGCTGGTTGGATCTGAACCACGGCCTCTGAAGGGGGCTGGTTGGATCTGAACCACTGCCTCTGAAGGGGACTGGTTGGATCTGAACCACAGCCTCTTAAAGGGGCTGGTTGGATCTGAACCACAGCCTCTTAAAGGGGCTGGTTGGATCTGAACCACTGCCTCTGAAGGGGACTGGTTGGATCTGAACCACTGCCTCTGAAGGGGGCTGGTTGGATCTGAACCACTGCCTCTGAAGGGGGCTGGTTGGATCTGAACCACGGCCTCTGAAGGGGCTGGTTGGATCTGAACCACTGCCTCTGAAGGGGCTGGTTGGATCTGAACCACTGCCTCTGAAGGGGGCTGGTTGGATCTGAACCACTGCCTCTGAAGGGGGCTGGTTGGATCTGAACCACGGCCTCTGAAGGGGGCTGGTTGGATCTGAACCACGGCCTCTGAAGGGGGCTGGTTGGATCTGAACCACGGCCTCTGAAGGGGCTGGTTGGATCTGAACCACTGCCTCTGAAGGGGACTGGTTGGATCTGAACCACGGCCTCTGAAGGGGGGCTGGCTGGATCTGAACCACGCCTGTGTGTGTGTGTGTGTGTGTGTGTGTGTGTGTGACGCTTACTTGTTATCATGTGAAATATGTGTTGTTTGTAACCTTCGTTTTTTCTTCTTCTTTCTTTTTTCTTTAAGCCGTATTGGTGTTTGTATCTTTCCTGAGATCTGTGTATGTGAACGTAGCAGTACTTACTAGGTGATGTTTGCACGTCATCATATCACAAATCATGTTGAACAGGATATAATGGAAACCAGGTGTTTGACAAACAGCCATCCTCCCTCCTCCCTTTTTTGTTATTTTTTCACCATCTACATACATTATTCTGTTCATTCGACATCGACATCGACATCGTAAAAAATATACATCTGAATATATATATATATATATATATATATATATATATATGTATGTATATATATATATATATATATATATATATATATATATATATATATATACACACACACATATCTATCTATCTATCTATCTATCTATCTATCTATCTATCTATATATATATATATATATATATATATATATATACACACACATATCTATATATCTATACATATATATCTATATTCATCTCTCTCTCTTTCTATCTATCTATCTATCTATCTATAATGATGTCTCAATTGCAGCTTTTTACTTGTGTCTTCTCGGTGTGACGGGATGTTCTACACGCGACGCATGACCTTAACAAAGGTAGTATGCTAATGATCACAAGGCATAATAAGGCATTAACATATCGTAAAGGAAAGCCTACGTGTCAGAATGAGATCACGCACGACTGATGTAATAATTCCTTATATTCATATCCTTTCCACGCGACAAGGAAGTGATATCTGTCCTGCAGTACTATTTCGCTCCTCGTCTAAAGGCAGAATTGTGAGGACTAACGTGGGCGTGAAGGGCGTGGTGCCTCCTGTCCACTGGAGCCCCTGTTCCTACGCCCGGGAGGAGAGGAGAGTGACCAACAGCCTCCTTTTTGTGGAGGGGGCTGGTTGGATCTGAACCACTGCCTCTGAAGGGGACTGGTTGGATCTGAACCACTGCCTCTGAAGGGGGCTGGTTGGATCTGAACCACAGCCTCTTAAAGGGGCTGGTTGGATCTGAACCACGGCCTCTGAAGGGGCTGGTTGGATCTGAACCACGGCCTCTGAAGGGGGCTGGTTGGATCTGAACCACTGCCTCTGAAGGGGACTGGTTGGATCTGAACCACGGCCTCTGAAGGGGGCTGGTTGGATCTGAACCACTGCCTCTGAAGGGGGCTGGTTGGATCTGAACCACTGCCTCTGAAGGGGGCTGGTTGGATCTGAACCACTGCCTCTGAAGGGGGCTTGTTGGATCTGAACCACGGAAGGGTCTACCTTGATGGGCTAAACAGGTTCAACTAATGGATCTATGTATGCTTGTGTTTACACATAAACTAATGTAGTTATTTTTCCAAAACTACGCTTCAATCTAGTCGATGTTTCTGTTTATTTTCTTTATCTCAAAATCCAAACAAACTAAGGTTTCAGTACGTTTACTTTGAATTGCGCATATTGGTAACCAGAAAACCAGCAAATAAATGCAGTGAAATGAATAGCAGTGCTACATCAACATGAAAACCTAATACGAGAAGTAGAAAAGGTATGTAGTGTTAAAAATGGCCAGAATTTAGATGTGAACGGTGATAACCAATGAAATGTAGAGGAATGGACCCGAAACTATAGGTCTGGCGGCTAAAACGGAGAGTCGAAAACGTGGGATTGGAAGCGAATCTAGACTTTGTGTAGTCTAAAATTTGTATAGTCTAGAGTCTGCAGTCTAGAATTTGTGTAGTCTAGAATCTGCAGTCTAGAATTTGTAGTCCAGAAAATGCAGTCTAGGATTTGTATAGTATAGAATCTGCAGTTTAGAATTTGTATCGTCTAGAGTCTGCTGTCTAGAATTTATATAGTCTAGAATTTGTATAGTCTAGAGTCTGCAGTCTAGACTTTGTATAGTCTAGAATCTTCAGCCTAGAATTTGTGAAATCTCGAAACTGTGTAGTCTAGAATATTCAACCTACAATCTACGGTTTAGTGTAGTCTAGAATTTTCGTAGTCTAGAATCTGCAGTCTGGGATTTATGTAGTCCTTTCGGGCTGCTCTATTAGAGGGAGGACTCTAATGTGAGGCAAAGCCGCGGAGGATAAAAGCCGAGTGGGTGAAGAGCATTTCTCACGTGGGCTGCATGTCTGAGATCGGAATGCGGGCTTATAGACGCATCGATACAGGTGATATGTAACCCCTGTATATTCCTCTATTGTTATTAGAAATCCCTAGATTATAAGTACATATATTGCATAAGTAGAAGTGGGAAAATATTTACTATGAATATAAGTATGTGAACCACATAAGTAGAAGAAGCTGAGAGTAAGACAGTTTCTAAAATCGTAAGTAAAGTTAAAAACAGAAAAATAAATGAGATAACAGAATAGAAAATCACCAAAAAAATCATAGAGAGACACGAACAACAGACGAAGAAACAGAAAAAAAACTAGACAAAATACCAAACCACTAAAAGAAAAAAAAAGAGGCCCACATCATCATCACAAAATCCACGAAGATCGAGCCATATTCAGCCACATCATAAAGCACCAACAGTGAGGGAAAAAAGGAGCAAGAACCACGTATATGAAGCCAATGTTCCAGCCAGAGCAGGTAGGGCGAGTGCAGGTGTGGGAAGAGCAGTTCTTAACCTTGCTCGTCCTCTCTCGATGAGCCAGTCCGACCTGTTATGGAGCCACAGTGGGCGTGACGCGATTAAGTGGGCGTCTCTAAGGGTCAACGTTTGACCGATTAGTTTGATCCGTTTGATGTGTGTCAAACGCTTGTTAACTTGGGGAGTCTTTAGTCTCTCTCTCTCTCTCTCTCTCTCTCTCTCTCTCTCTTTGATCATTTCATTTTTATTCATTTTTCTTTTCCTTTTATAATTTCATAATTTGTAAATTTTATTCATCTCTCTCTCTCTCTACACACATACATACACACACACACACATATATATACACATACACACACACACACATACACACACACACACACGTGTATATATATATATATATATATATATATATATATATATATATATATATATATATATATATATATATATATAAACACGTACGTGTGTGTGTGTGTGTGTGTGTGTGTGTGAGTGTGTGAGTGTGTGAGTGTGTGAGTGTGTGTGTGTGTGTGTGTGTGTGTGTGTGTGTGTGTGTGTGTGTGTGTGTGTGTGTGTGTGTGTGTGTGTGTGTGTGTGTGTGTGCGAAATGTTGAACCTTACACTTAAGTATTCACGATAGCGAAATTGAAGCGGAAAACATACAAATAAAGTGTCGAAGAGATAACCCTAGTACGTTGCGAAGAAAGATAAGGATCCGAAAATCCTGCAATAAGCAATGCCCAGCACAGCAACCCATAATACAACCAGACGAACTAGTTGATCGAACAGCGATACCAACCGAGTTGTTGGTATTACTGAATATAATATTGCATATAGAGTGAATGTTGATAACCAATGATTTGGCGAGGCTTTGTGAGCAAAATACGTCAGCTGAGATTACTGATCGGAATTAAATTTAGATCAATGTTGACAACCGTAAATCAGCTGTTGTTTGGGACTGAAGATTACATCATATTCCGGAATTATTATTGAGTTAATGACAAGGCAGGGTGATGTGTGATTATCTTATTTCCTTGTTTATGATGACTAGTGATGACTATCTTAATCGAAACTGTGATGGCGTGGATAAAGGGAATATCTTGAGGAAAGAAAAGAAAAAAAAAATCAGGCAGGATAAAAAAAAAAAAAAAAAAAAAAAAGTGGAACGAACATATATATCTAAAAATAGATAATAATAACATGAAGATAAAAAGATTAATAGTAATGTGGCGAAGATTACCCAAAATAAACGAGCAAAATCGAATGCAGAAACAAGCAAATAAACAAAATGTAGTAATAATAATGATAATAATAGTAAAAAAAAATAAATAAAAAAAAATAAAATAAAAGGTCTTATCGAAATGGCGAAGACATGACGTAAGAGGAAAAGGCAAGTCCGATAGATGCGATGGAATACAAGATGAAAGAGGAATGAAGATGGATGGAGGAAAACAAGAGGGAGATAAGTTAGACGGATGTTAATGACAGCCAATGCATTTGGAATCGTGGTTGCAACTTTTCATCCACGCCTTCGATTTCAACAACGATTCCTTGCAACTCTCTATCATTTGTATCCATCTAATTGTCTCCCTCTCATTTCCAAATTATCTACAATTGGAAATGAACTAATAAAGAAATAGT
>BOPN01000100.1:335410-337910 GCA_017312705.2 Penaeus japonicus
TCTATGCTGATGATGTCGACAATCTTTTCATAACAGAAGACTTAAAGGACCTCAACATAAAACATGTAAGATCAATGATACATCTAAATTTATCCTAACAATTGCGATAACTAATTATGATCGTTTGTATTATCAATAGCAATGTAAAGAGCAAGCAAAATCATCGAAAAATCATGGAAAATGTATTTAACACGGCGACAGTCGCACAAGATAACTTCGGGAGGAACACAAAGGTAGCCAAACCTGTCACTCTACCTATATATACATATAAATACACATATTCTTTCTCCCTTTTTTCTCTGTCTCAGTGTCTCGTATCCTTTTCCGCCACATCCTACACGTCCTACCCACATAAGGCTGGAGAGACAGCCGTTGACCAGCGTAAGAGACCATCTGGCGGCGGTCGAGAATACGGAACACGACTTCTCCGCGCGACACATTCATGGTCGACCGCGACGCCAGCCACGAGTTATGATGTCGTTATCACAGGGAGTCAGTGAGTCCTTTTTAGGGGGGAGGGGAACCACTCCGAAGGCAAACGAGGAGGCTGGGGGAGAATAGATATATAGGTGTGTGTGTGAGAGAGAGAGAGAAGCCGGAAATGCTTCGAATATGCGGTGTTGCTTTTCTGGGAAACAACATAGGGAACAAGGTCAAAGTTGAGACACGAACTTGCACAAGTTTCGAAGTGATGTTTATCTTATAAAGAGGAAGAGATAGGATGTACCCATATGCAAATTCAGCATCGTACTACCCCTCGCCTAATGGCATAGCTACTCCCGTAATAAATGCCCAATGGGAAAAGATGATGTAAACAAAGTGTTCGAATAGAAGACACCGCCATTCATCACGTTCGGATAATTGGCCTTTCGTTCCAGAGGTTCGCAAAACGGACATGTAAATTCCGACGATTTTCGCGAGATCTCAATCAATCATTTGCTCAAGCCGAATCCTAAAAATGTCAGAAAAATAAAACAACCGGAATAGATTAATTAATGAACAGATGGTCCGAATATAATGTTAGCGTGTGTTAGCGCACACATCCTTGATTTGCAAACGGGGCACACAAACACGGATTCTAGGCTTTTGCAATGCATTTTCCTTCGTACATCTTGCGAAAGCAGTTTAGTATGTCAGTTTCAGATTTGTACCATTAATATCAAAAGTGATGTTTTTAAGATTTGAAAAATATAGATATATGTACTGTATATGTACTATATATGTAATATATATATATATATATATATATATATATATATATATATATATAAAATGGTTACTGCATAATTCTCTATCTACATGTAACACCTAAATTACTCCACTCTTACTGACCACAAAAGCTTTACTGCTACATTGAGAACTCATTAAGGACCTACATCACTTCAGTGCAAGCCAATAAGCTACATAGTTCCTGTTCATTCTTACACAATACTGTTTTTTTTAAGCACAGCTATTCCACCAAAACAGCTGGGCAAAAGATCACTTTACGGGGAGGCATTGGTATTATCACAAGAGTAAATACTTCACTACAATTGCTCTCTCTTTCTCTCTCTCCTTTGTTTCACCCTAGAGTTACCTAAACGAATATATCATATATTTGTTGAATAACCCAAATGATCATAGCTATTCTTAATGACAATTCTGAATCAAATATTTCTCCCCATTTTTGCCTCTCGAACATAAATAAACATCCAGGAAGCTACCAATTATTTATTCATAAACAACAGTATTCTTAATAATCTTGGTATGGGTATTAATAACTATATATTCTAAAAAAAAAGAAAAAAAAATAGCGTTCATAATAATAATGAAATAGTATATAAATTTCACAATCTCACAAGAAGGTCATTACCAATAAACGAAAAAGATTACTCGGATTTTGGCAACACTGGACCCGAAGAATTCTCTAAAAGGAACGTTCAAAAAAAAAAAAATCTATGCATTCACACTTTTTCTCTCCTCGTATTCATTGAACTATTTTAAAAATGTATAATTCATAATTAATTATTTATTCTTTATATGACTACCGATTTATTTGTTTGTATTTGTTTATATTTCTATTATGATTTTTTAATAATTATAATTATAATGGTAATATGAATGATAATAGATAATTATATTGATGATGACGGTGGTGGTGGTGGCGGTGATGATGATGATGATGATGATGATGATGATGATGATGATGATGAAGATGATGATGATGATAATGATACTGACAATGGCAATGATAATGATGATAATACCAATGACAACAACAATAATGATAATAACAATAATAATGATAATAATAACAATAATGACAATAATAACAATAATGATAATAATAATAACAATAACAATAATAATGACAATGATAATAATAGAAATAACAACAACTTCGAAAAGATCAAAGTCGCCCAGAAATAACCCGGAAGCCCAGCTCTCTGAAGTGAAACCCAGGGTGACTCTCCCTCGGGGGAAAGGGCGGAGGTGCCACGGTGTGCCGTATGGCCGGGAG
>BOPN01000100.1:360410-365410 GCA_017312705.2 Penaeus japonicus
ACAAAATAAAATCACTAAAAGAAACAGTGATAAAAGAAAACATACAAGAAAACAAATAAATTTTACACGATTTTCAACGTTTACTTTTGAACCGCGAGGAAGCGACCGCGGGCACAAGAGTTTTCAACTTAGCGACCGCGGATCAGGTGGCGGGAGACCTGATCGGAGATAATAGATATAGGAGCTTGAAGCTTGTATTGGAATTAATAGAAAATGGGGATATTGAGAGTAAGAGAGATAGAAGAAGATGGAGATGAAGGAAGGTAGGAGGGAGAGAGAGGGAGAGGGAAAGGGAAAGAGAGAGAGAGTGAGGGAGAGGGGGAGAGTAGGGGAGATGGAAGGAAAGAGAAAATGAAGGAGAAATGAAATTAAGAGAGGGGGGGATAGGGAGGGACAGAGAGAAAGAGAGAGAGAGAGAGTGAGAGAGAGGAGAGACAGAGACACAGAGAGAGAGAGAGAGAGAGAGAGAGAGAGAGAGAGAGAGAAAGAGAGAGAGAGGAGAGACACAGAGAGATAAAGAGAGTCCGATTGAAAGAAAATAGGCAGGAATATTAAAGAAAGAGAAAGAGGGATGAAAAAGAAAGAACGTAGGAGAGCGAAAGAATAAGCGAAAACCTTGAAAGATATTAAAGCAAACAAAGTTGGCACGAATATAAATAAACATATAAAGGCCAGATGTGAACCCAATGGAAAATACAAAAAAAGAGAGAATAGGATAAATTAATAACAAGGGCCAGCAAAAATAACAACGGGAGCCAAAAGCTAGAGAAGAAAAAAAACAAATTGGAAAATTATATGAAGAATCTACAGGCCGAGTGTTGCCATCGAGGTGGTCAGCCTTTGCGTGGGCAGACGTAAGGAGTGACATGCTATGTTGACTCTGCAACTCCGTGTTGCACTTACCCTCCCTTCTCCTCCTCCTCCTCCTCCTCCCCCTTCTCCTCTCTTCGCACCGTTTATCTCATTCTCTCCATCTCCCTCATTTCTTCTTCCATCTTCAACGACAAAAAGGACAATAACATGAGGACTTCCATCCCAACCGAGTTTCTCTCTCTCTCTCTCTCTCTCTCTCTCTCTCTCTTTCACACACACACATACACACACACACACACACACTCTCTCTCTCTCTCTCTCTCTCTCTTTCACACACTCACTCTCTCACACATACATTCTCACTCTCTCTCACACACTCACACTCACCTTCTCACTACCCCTCTCTCCGCTTTATCGCAGTTTCCCCGAAAGGAAAAAAGAAATCTCCTCTTAATCGAAGTTGCAAATGCATTCTTGAACAACGATAAACATGGTGGAATAAACAGGCTAGTCAAAAACACAGGAGCAAGCGACGATGTCTGGGCGTGAGTGACAAGTGACCACAATTTACAAGCCACACCTCGGGGATGGGGAGAAGGAGGAGAGGGAGGGAGAAGGAGGAGAGGGAGAAGGAGAAGGAGAGGGAGAGGGAGAAGGAGGAGAGGGAGAAGGAGAGGGAGAGGGAGAAGGAGAGGGAGAGAGGAAGGGGGAGTGGGAGGGGGAGAGAGAAAGAGGGAGGGGGAGAGGAGGGGAGGGGAGGAAGGGAGGGAGGGAGAGAGAATAAGAGTGAGAGTGAAAGAGAGAGAGAGAGATGGAGATAGGAATGGAGATTTAGAAGGATATGGTGAGGGAGATAGAGAGAAGAGTGAGAGAAGGAGAGAGAGAGAGAGAGAGAGAGAGAGAGAGAGAGAGAGAGAGAGAGAGAGAGAGAGAGCACTAGCTGGACATAACTCAAACGATCATAGGTAATTACAACCCACAATCACCCGATGACAACACCTGTACAAACAAGCCACATACGCATGCGCACAACAAACCCCTCAACACGAAACAAACACACAAACAAGCAAAAGCCTTCTTTTTACACCACAAAAACAACACCCCAAGAGAAAGAAGAAAAGACGAAATAATGAAACGTATAAAAAAAGCACACACACACACACAGAAAAACAAAAGAATAAAAGCACGATAAAAGTGCAGCTCGTGACGTGATATCACGCCCCTTAAACACATGTCTACGCATCTGCAGGATATCAATCGAGTGACACTCTAACACACGCTGGCATCCTCAACACTCCTACACACTTGTACCTTCACATACGGGGGCTTGTGTGAGAGTGAGAAGTTGAGAGAGGGAGAGGAGGGAGGGGGAAGAGGGAGAGAAATGAGGGGTAAGGAGTGAGTGGGAGAGGGATAGAGGAGGAGAGAGGAGGAGGGGAGGGAGAAAAGGTAGGGGAGGAGGAGGAGGCAGGGAGGAAGAAAGAGAGGAGGAGAGGAGGAAAGAGGAGGAGGA
Source organism: Penaeus japonicus (assembly GCA_017312705.2). Taxonomy (NCBI): domain Eukaryota; kingdom Metazoa; phylum Arthropoda; class Malacostraca; order Decapoda; family Penaeidae; genus Penaeus; species Penaeus japonicus. Next base: position 362,737 of record BOPN01000100.1, read on the forward strand.
GGGAAAAGGTGGGGGAGGAGGCAGGGGGGAGGAAAAGAAAGGGGAGGGAGAGGGAGGAGGAGGAGGAAGAAAAGAGGGAGGGAGGGAAGGAGGGAGGGTTTAGAAGGGATGTAGAGAGAATGGAGAGATTAGAGAGAGAAAGGGGAGGGAGGAAGAGAGAGAATGAGAGGAAAGGAGGAAAAAGGGGGAAATGGGAAAGAGAGAGAGGAGAGGGATCTGAGAGGGAGAGAGGGGAGGAGGGAAGGAGGGAGGGAGAGAGAAAGAGTGAGAGAGAGAGAGAGAGAGAGTGAGGAGATAGGAGAGGAAGAGAAAGAGAGAGAGAAGAGAGAGAGAGAGAGAGAGAGAGAGAGAGAGAGAGAGAGAGAGAGAGAGAGAGAGAGAGAGAGAGAGAGAGAGAGAGAGAGAGGGAGAGAGAGAGAGAGAGAGAGGGGGGGGGGGAGAAAGAGAGCGAGAAAGGGAGGGAGGGAGGGAGGGAGGGAGGGAGAGAGGGTGGGAGGAAGAGAGAGAGAGAGAGAGAGAGAGAGAGAGAGAGAGAGAGAGAGATGTATTTGTATGTATATGTATGTGTATGTGTGTGTGTGTACGTGTGCGCGCGCGCGTTTTTGAGTGTGCACGCTGTGTTGACAGCGACAATCAGTGCAAAAATTACCATAATTATCGTCAAAAGTGCACTAGCCTCCTCACGAAAGCAAACGCACTCATTAACATAACAGACGAAAATATCCATATACAGACAAACAGAAACAAATACCAACTCCCTTAGCAACAAGTACAACAAATAAAATCCATCTTTGCGTACATACAAACGGCCGTTCACCTTGACTCGATCTATAGCCTGGCGATCCCTCCTGCTTCCTTCAATAGCCTTCGAGTTGGCAACAAGGAACTTCAACTTTTAAGCCTAAGAGAACTCCTCCCCCCCCCCACACCCACCCCTCCATCTACTCCTAATCCCACAATCCAATCCTATCCTGTGTCCGTCGGATTGGCGATTCATCCTTTCATCATTCAAATTCGCAATATCGGCTATTATCTCTTAATGAATGTTTGTTATTAACACCGGAAATCGCTTTATACGCGGGGTCTCTTGAGTTTCTTAGGTCGTGCGTCCTTTATACGCGGGGTCTCTTGAGTTTCTTAGGTCGTGCGTCCTTTATACGCGGGGTCTCTTGAGTTTCTTAGGTCGTGCGTCCTTTATACGCGGGGTCTCTTGAGTTTCTTAGGTCGTGTGTCTTATATCTTGCCATGGAGAAATGTTTCATGCGTGAAGATTTGACTGTGATTGAGATCTGAATGTGTTCAAATATATGTAAATTCCCTTGTGGATTAGTGTTACTTTGTGGTGTATTATCATATATGTATGGTTATCTATATAGAGTATTTCTGTCAATGCGTGCAAGAGCAGTGTATGTGTATAGGAGTATCTATCAATCTATCACATATACACAAATATACAAATATGCAAATACACAAATACACACACACACACACTCTCTCTCTCTCTCACACATATACATACATTAATCTATCTATCTATCTATTACATATATGATTAACTCATGCCATCCGTGGTAAACCCTTTACGTAAAAGTATTATTCACAATCATTCACGAAACCATTTTCAAAACACAACTTGAATCTAACACTCCAACCATCACATCGTCTCAATACACTAACTAACCGTTGTCCCCTTCTCTCTGTACTGCCTAAGATATTTTCTTCTGAAGTCAGGACCTATTCTCGTCGCCCCTTTCCCATCCAGTCATGGCGGGGAACAAGGCCACCAGCAGGAGGCAAGCTTAAATGCTGAGATCATCCCAGATTTACATCTCACTTGATCCTGCTCATCGAATTAACATCAACAAGACGCCACCCTGGGACGAGAGGGCCTTTGCAACTTCCCTAACAAGAACGGCAAGACCTTGAAAAAAAACAAAAACAAAAATCTTAGGTTTCTGCGATCGAATATATGGCGTTGGTTGGTGGTTCGGTTACCGTCTAATAGATGGCTCTGCTTCATTAGTAGATAGTCCTATTAATCAACATTGGCCAAAGCTAGACCTATAAATGGTGCTATTTTTCAACAGTTTACTGCCACTCCTAGACCCATATCCGTACTTCAATGATCAACTAAAAATATGACTCATTAAAGTCTCTTTTTTCAAGCCATAAACATGAGATAATCAGATGATTAACAGCAATCATCATTTGAACATCAGCTGATTTATGGTAGTAATTTTGTATCATCGATTAAAAAAAACTAACTCTTAATGTTTTAGTGATCTCTTAATTAATGCGAGGCATTATTTCCAAATCATCATGCAATAGCCGACGTTAGTCTTCTGATCACTGGCTATTCAATCGCTATTACCATGATCACTTAATCGCTATTTTGAAAGTGGTATAATAAACGGCGTTTTTCCGTTTGTTATCAGCTGATGGGAGCATTTTGGTATCAGATAAACAGCGTTAATTCTTATATCTTTTGTTTATCTACCATTGCCTCCGGGGATTTCCTCAACTGACGCCATCTTTCGGTTGGAAACAGAAGCTTAGTAAGAATTCTTCTCTACTTTTTTATCGTCTCTTTATCATCATATGGAGCGTTAAGGTCATGAATCAACACCTACATGACTACCGAAGTACAGATACCCATCAGGGTTAGATGAAGATA
>BOPN01000100.1:370410-375232 GCA_017312705.2 Penaeus japonicus
CCTCTTGTCCCGTGTGTAGGCCTATCGAATTTTCAGAGCGTGACCTCGAGGCTATGTTAGGTCACCTCCACCCTCGATAAGCTTTAGGCCTACCCTGTGGGATGCCCAGACAGCAGGGCATCGCTCACACTCGGACCTACATGCCCTGGTATGGAGTGATATGGGGGGGGGGGATGTGATCTTTCCTTGCATGGGTTTCTGTGATCAATGTATTCAAATGGGAATCTTGTGCTAACATCGTGTAGGTATTTGTTCGTGGTCAGAGCTTTTTTTTTTTTTTTTTTTTTTTTTCGTCTTTATAATTATTGTTTAGTCGTTTTACAGATTGTATTGCTATTCGTTAAGTGTAAAAAGTTTTCTTTTTTCTAATAGTTACGGCTAATAAATGGAGTATAGTATTTCTTTTGGATTTTTCATGTAGTTTCAGTACCCTTAATTAATCACAGCTATTCTGTTAATAGTTAAAACTAGATCCTAATATTCAACATTGCTAGAAAAAAATATTCAGTGTGTTGCCAATATCGAACGCTGAATGAACGAACCAAAATTTCATTAATATTCATAAATTTGCCAAACCAGAAATATATTGTCATCTAATCAACCGGAGTATTAAGAAACAAATTTGAATAATTAATTACCAATGAAAAAGTTGCTTAGTTGATTAAAGAAAACTGGAACTGTGCATAAAAAAGTGGGCGTGTCCTACTTTCACGCCCATTTTGCTACGCCGGTAGTCCTAATAGGAAAATTTAATTTACATTGACAGCCCTTCTCGTCTAATGTAAGTCTGGCTAAGTGTCACTGATCACTTTCTTAATTTCAAATTAAACGGAATCGTTATGGCCTTTGTGGTGATACGCTCAAAACATTTAATTTTGACTAAAATCCTTTTTATAGACTTTTCTTATTGCAACTCATTACTCTGGATAAAGGTTCAAATTTTTTTATTATTTTGTGTCCCCCTTTTTTTTTAATGTGTTAGAAAGATCTAATTAAGGCAGTGGTACTTCTTAAGTGGTTTTCAATTCAGGAAATATTTTATGAATGAATTATTACTCCAATCTTCATTTCGAATTATGAAAAAAAAAAAACACCAAATTCATTGCCTCGAAAAATACCATGAAACTTAAGTTGAAATTTAAGTTACGTGAAAGTCTTAGCAAATAGGGCTCTAACAATGACTACAATCTATCAAGTTGGGTTCACTTTCAAATATTAGTATTAATTGAATCAAAAAAAATGTTTAGGAAAAGGGCACCGTATATGGCGGAAGATCTTATACGTTTCAGACTTTATGACAATTTCGAATTTATTATGACAACTTTAGAAAATATACATATATAATTCAAGAGATGTAATTGACGCGTCATGAGTGATTTTTTCCAAAGAAAACTACTCCTGCGTTGTGAAAAAGTATTCAGTCTCATTTATACCTTTTTTATACTTAAGGTCATGTTATGCCGTATGTGTCAATGCGTACATGAGTTATTGCTTTTTTTCTTTCTTTTTACACCCCCACACACACACACACACACACACACACACACACACACACACACACACGCAAACACACACACACACACACATATATATATATATATATATATAGATAGATAGATAGATAGATAAATAGATAGATATGTATATATATCTATCTATCTATCTATCTATCTATATATATATATATATATATATATACATATATATGTATATATATATATATATATATACATATATATGTATTTATATTTATATATACATATAAATACAGATATATATTTATATATATATATTTATACATATAAGTATATATACATATATATATATTCATATATATATATATACACATTTATATATGTATACATATATAAATGTGTGTGTGTGTGTGTATGTACTGGGAAACGAATTCTTAGAATAAAAAGGTAAACCAACACGGCTGAGAAGAACTTCATTTTGAAATTACAGACGTGTCGGAGATGCAATCTCCATTATCAGCGCTATAACAAAAACGGTAAAATTAATTCTAATACATTCCAAATTATAAATTGATAAAATACAGAATAAAAAAAATACGAGAATTATCAAATGACCACAGATAAAAAAGCAGTATAGTAAGTAAAAGGTACTAACCAAAGGAAGTTTAAATAGTAAACAAGGTGGTTGCAGCGGAAGTATTATTTATGTGTGGTTTAATGGTTAGGATGTGAAGTGATTCTGCTATGATCAGGTCAAATCTGTGGGAGATCAAGATTTTGAAATCAGTATTGTTGAAAGAGTGATTGTGGAGGTGAGAGTGCTCTCTGATTGCTGAGAAGGCTGGTTTACTCAGCTGTAGGCCTGTCCTGGTTGACTTGCCTTTGTGTTCGAGAATGCGGTGACGGAGCCATCGTGAGGTTGACCCCACGTGCCTAGCCTGACAGCTAGGGCAAGTAAAATGGTAAACCACATTCGAACTTAGTTCAAAGTCGCACTTTTCCCATATATGAAAGTTTACTTATTTAATGTCCTTGTTGACTGAGGTTGGTACAGGTTTTGGGTGGAATTTTTGACACAGAAAATTGCGTAATGCTTTATGAAAAATGTAAGATGGGTCTTAGTTTTGATCTTAGAAAATCATTGAATAAAATTCTCAGACAATGCTATCCTCAGAGAGAGAGGGAGAGAGAGAGAGGGGGGAAGGGAGAAGGAGAGGGAGAGGGAGAGGGAGAGGGAGAGGGAGAGAGAGAGAGAGAGAGAGAGAGAGAGAGAGAGAGAGAGAGAGAGAGAGAGAGAGAGAGAGAGAGAGAGAGAGAGAGAGAGAGAGAGGGGGGGGGGGGGGGGGGGGGGGGAGGGAGGGAGATGGAAAAGGTGGTAGAGGGAACGTTGAATATGAGAGACAAAAAAAGTGAGATAATAAAGGAGAGGCAGAGTGAGAGCTAAAATGAGACATGGCTCATGATAATCGCTGGGAAATGTGCATCACTGTATGAAGAAAATAACAAATATTTAGAAAGTATTTCATATTACGCTGTTTTCATTTAAGGTTAAGCATATGTCCGTCAGTGTATACATGCATGTGTGTGTGTGTGTGTGTGTGTACATGTATGTATATGTATATGTATATGTATATATAGAGAGAGAGAGAGAGAGAGAGAGAGAGAGAGAGAGAGAGAGAGAGAGAGAGAGAGAGAGAGAGAGAGAGAGAGAGAGAGAGAGAGAGATAAAGACAGAGAGAGAGAGAGAGAGAGATAAAGACAGAAAGAGAGAGAGAGAGATAAAGACAGAAAGACAGAGAGAGAGAGCGAGAGAGCAAGAGATAAAGACAGAAAAAATACAAGAATGCAACAGCTCACCGAAAAACAAACGCAAACAGAAAACCACAACCCAACCGTGCATTGCAGACAAGCAATCCGTCTTACTATGCTAATCTTGTTAAAAAAAAAAAAAAAAAAAAAAAAAAAAAAAACACCAACATCTTTTTCCTTAATCTTCTGATATTAATCCACTTTCAGATCAGCTAATTCCCACCGCCAGAAACCGCCCAGAAATGATTGGATTAGTCGAATCATAAACGTTTAGGTTTTGATTGGTTAGTTAAAGGTCGGTTTATGGTGTTTGGGATGTGGGATTTCGTGTTTCGTGGTGGTGATGGTGGTGGTGGTGGTGGTGATGGTGAGGATGATGGTGGTGGTGGTGGTGATGGTGATGATGATGGTGGTGGTGATGGTGTTGGTAGTGAGATTGACGGTGATGGTGGTGGTGATGGTGGTGATGGTGATGAGGTTGGAGATGAGAATGGTGATGGTGGTGGTGATTGTGATGAGGATGGTGATGGTGGTGATGGTGATGGTGAGGATGACGGAGATGGTGGTGGTGATGTTAAGGATGATGGTGGTGGTGGTGGTGATGATGATGGTGGTGGTGCTGATGGTGGTGGTAATGATGATGGTGGTGGTGGTGATGAGGATGGTGATGGTGAGGATGACGGTGATAGTGGTGATGATGGTGGTGGTGATGATGATTGTGATGATGGTGGTGATGATGATTGTGATGATGGTGGTGATGATGATGGTGGTGATGGTGGTGGTGCTGATGGCGGTGGTGATGATGATGGTGGGGATGATGATGGTGATGGTGAGGATGATGGTGATGAGGATGTGGATGATGATGGTGATGATGATGAGGAGGAGGAGGGGGAGTAGGAGCAGGAGGATGTGATCATGAGGATAGTGATGATGAGAATGAGAATGGTGATGAAGAGAATGGTGATGGTGGTGAGGATGATGAAAATGGAAATGGTATCATAATGATGGAGGAAAATAGAAGGAGGAGGTAAAGAAATCAGAAGAGGAAGAAGATACGAGAATGTGAAAATATAGCAGTAGAGAAGGAGGAAGAAGGATGAGATAGAGAGAATGAGAAAGAGAGTGAGAGAGGGAGACAGAAAAGAGAGGGACAGAAAGAGAATGAGAGATAGAGACATAAAGAGAGACAGAGAAAGAGAAAGAGAGTGAGAGAGGGAGAGAGAAAAGAGAGGGACAGAAAGAGAATGAGAGATTTAGACATAAAGAGAGACAGAGAAAGAGAAAGAGAGTGAGAGAGAAATAGGGAGATGGAGAGAAAGAGAGAGGGAGAGGGAGAAAAAAGGAAAGGGTATGTGAAAATATAGAATATAGAAGAGAAAGTAGAAAGAAAAAGAAAAAGATTAGAAAAAAGTGTGTGTGTCTCTCTCTCTCTCTCTTTCTCTCTCTCTCTCTCTCTCTCTCTCTCTCTCTCTCTCTCTCTCTCTCTCTCTCTCTTTATATATATATATATATATCTATATATATATATATATATATAT
>BOPN01000100.1:377832-380332 GCA_017312705.2 Penaeus japonicus
GGAAAGTAAGTTCATCAGTTGAACGTTAGTAATTTCGAGAAAAATAACTTTCAGTGTTACACTAACTACTAAATTTTAAAATATTTTTTGGAGTCGTATTTTCAGCTTGGTTATTTCTTAATTGTTATTTTCTTTGAGTGGGTAAGATTTTTTTTTAGTGTTATTAGCCGTAGATGGATCTTACCCGTAAGGTAATCTACCTAAAAATATCTTAGGGTATGGTATGGTAATTTTACAATATCTGAGCAGATCTTAGGGTAATTTCAAAGTTTTGGTATGATTGTTATTAATAATGATACTAGTTATAACAGTAATGGTAATGAAAATAATAACAATAGTAATAATAATAATAAAACCAACAATCATTATGTAGAATAAACTAACAATCACAATTACAATATATATACATATATATATATATATATATATATATATATATAAATATATATATATATATATATATATATATATATATATATATATATTAGAATCAACACAAGGACCTATATTACAACCACCAAGATCCCAAAGTCAAGGTCAGATCCACACCCCACGATCTTTTGGCAAACATATCCTACCTGAGGATAAAAGTTGCGTACATGAGAGGCGTGGGAAGCTGCGTAGGATGTCTTAGAACGGGGGAGGTAGGATGGAGAGAGGGGAGGGGGGGGGGGGGGGGGGGTAAGAAGGAGCGAAGGCGTGCGTAGGATGCATTAAAATTAAAGAAATAAGGCGTCACCCTCGTGTAAAATGTGCTGACGCTCGATGGCGGGAAAAGGAGATTGATGCATTTTGGGCTGCGTTGGATAGTTGGGAAAAGTGCATTATAAACTTTAGATCATCACGATAGTGGGAAAAGGTGTAGTATAAACTCTGGGTTGCATTCGAGGTTCAGCAAAAAAAAAAAAAAAAAAAAAAAAAAAAAAAAAAAAAAAAAAAAAAAAAAAAAAATATATATATATATATATATATATATATATATATATATATATATATATATATTATATATATACCTGGGCCACGCTCGATGGCGGGAAAAGTCATATTATGCACTTTGAGCCGCACTTTGATGGTGGAAAAGGGTATAGTATAAACATATATGGGAAAAAATTATTGTACAAACTTCAGGCCATCTTCAATAACGGGAAAAGGTGTAGGATAAATTCAGGTCCGCGTTCGATAGCAGGAAAAAGAAGTTTAGTATAAACTCTGGGCCGCGTTCGGTGGTGAGGAAGGCGTAATGTAAATTTAAAGTGCGTAGAATCACGAATGAATGCGTGGGTGTGTGCGCGGGAGTGAAGGAAGGCGTAACTACGTGTGTAGGATACTGTAAGGATCGTAGAAGGATGAAAGAAAACGGATACAACACAAAAGGTATGAGTTTTTGTGTGGGATTAGAGATTAAGTTACTTGTGGGTGCGTTTAAAAAAGAAAAAAAAAAAAAAAAATCAGAATACAAATGAGCATGTTTTTTATTTCTCTCTCTCTTTCGTCTTTGGGACACGAAGAATTCAATCGGGTTGTTATGAGTTCATAAAAATATAATAATAACAAAAATATATCACCAACAATATAAGGAGCCTCAAAGAAGAAGAAAAAGAAGAAGAAAAAAATCATGCACTTTCGAGCGGATCTTTTGAAACGCAGCCACAGAAAACGGAGGTTAAACACAGGTTGGCTTTCAATGACGTGATGTAGGGTATAAGTACATGTATGTAGATAGGCATGTTGCATCTGCGTAGGTTATGTAGTGTATATCAAACAAGACAAGACACTCAGGTTAGGCAATGAGTGTAGGTGGCTCCATTACCTGTGATACGAAGGTACGAAAAGCAATGTGGCTTTACAACACTTAATGATGCAATAAATCTTCGTTTTTATATCCAGTTTTTTATTATATATATCTCTTCTTATAACCTGTCTTGCATTCGCAATGAAGGTGATGTGCAAGGTGCATTTTAAACACGGGGTTAAATAGGAGATTCAAGCTAATAGATTACTTTGGGGGGATTGATAAGTTTTCGCCGTATCACACTGCGAAGGACGATGACAATGACGTGTTACTTATCATTTTTGTACTTTGTACTTTTCACTTGTCATCGTCAACCATCCGCCCCATAACGAAGGACATGAAAATCGTTCCAACAATATTTTGTAAAATATGGATGGACGATGCGACGAAGACCAGAGCGAAAATGGCTAGGGACACAGATGTTAATCCTCATTAAAACTTCTTATATCCATTAACAAGGCACAATCTATGACACAGCAATCTGTTTCACACCAAAAATAATATATACACATAAACAAATATATCCAAACAGCCTACATACAACCACAAACACACATGCACATACAACCACAAACGCACATACAACCACAAACACACACACCCATATAACCACAGACACACACGCACAAACAACCACAAACAAACACGCACACACAACCACAAACACACATACACTCACACACAACCACAAACACACACGCAAAACAA
>BOPN01000100.1:385332-391481 GCA_017312705.2 Penaeus japonicus
CAGGCATTATTGCAAACACATATACATACATACATACATAAGGATATAAGAACAAAGTCACACACACATACAAGCTCACATTTACATACACACACACACACACACACACACACACACACACACACACACACACACACACACACACACACACACACACACACACACACACACACACACACACGCATACACACACACACACACACACACATATATATATACACTGTGTATGTATGTGATATATATATATATATATATATATATATATATATATATATATATATATATATATATATATATGTATATATATTCCTAGTATATATCTAATACATTCCGAACAGAACCCACCCACCCACCCTCCAGTTGCTATAAACATACGCCCTCACGCGGCCAAGTGTCATGGCCAGCACTGCTTCTCCATCCCCGCCCCCCTCTTTTACTTCAGCCACTCCCCCACCCCCCTACCCTCCCCTATCCATACCCCCATGGCCCTCTCCCCTCTCCCCATACCCCCCCATGGCCCTCCCCCCTCTTCCCTGCCCCCTCTTACTCCCTCCCCCCTCCTCTACTCCACTCCCCCCCTTAGCCAGTAACACCATATTCAGAGATTGTTTACTGTTATTCTAACCCTGTTGTAGTTTTTGAAAGGAGCGATGTATGTTGCGTTTATATTTTGTCTGTGTGGTTCTTTGTGTTTGTGTGTTTGTGCGTTTGGGTTTTCTGTTTGTGTGAGTGTGTGTGTTTTCTGTTTGTGTGTGTGTTTTCTGTTTGTGTGTATTTGTGCGTTTGGGATTTCTGTTTGTGTGTGTGTGTGTTTGGGTTTTCTGTTTGTGTGAGTGTGTGTGTTTTCTGTTTGTGTGTATTTGTGCGTTTGGGATTTCTGTTTGTGTGTGTGTGTGTTTGGGTTTTCTGTTTGTGTGAGTGTGTGGGTTTTCTGTTTGTGTGTGTGTTTTCTGTTTGTGTGTATTTGTGCGTTTGGGATTTCTGTTTGTGTGTGTGTGTGTTTGGGATTTCTGTTTGTGTGTGTGTGTGTTTGGGTTTTCTGTTTGTGTGAGTGTGTGGGTTTTCTGTTTGTGTGTGTGTTTGTGCGTTTGGGATTTCTGTTTAGGTGTGTGTGTTGGTGTGTTTGTACGTTGTTCCTGTGTACATGTATGTTGTTTATTCGTGGTTGTATGTGTGTGTGTTTGAATTTTGTTTTGAATTGTATATGTCTCTGAATTTCGATTTTATGCGTGTTTGTTCGTATGTTTGAATTTTTGTCTTGGTGTGTTTGTGTGTTTATTGGTGTTTATCTGTTCGTGTGTGTGTGTGTGTGTTTCTGTTAGCGTGAGTGTGAGTTTGAGTGTGTGTGTGTGTGTGTGTACGTGAGTGTGATCGTGAGTGTGAGCGTGAGTGTGAGTGTGTGTGTGTGTGTGTGTGTGTGTGTGTGTGTGTGTGTGTGTGTGTGTGTGTGTGTGTGTGTGTGTGTGTGTGTGTGTGTGTGTGTGTGTGTGTGTGTGTGTGTGTGTGTGTGTGGTTATTCAACTAATTTTGCTAAACCATATTGCGTGTCTTTCCAGTTTATCTCATATACGTCCAGTCTTCGCAAGTAGACTGTGTTAAGTATATCTGTCACGATACACTTAACACAAATAGGATGAAATGAGACAAAATATGAGAAAAGAAAAGAGAGAGAGAGAGAGAGAGAGAGAGAGAGAGAGAGAGAGAGAGAGAGAGAGAGAGAGAGAGAGAGAGAGAGAGAGAGAGAGAAAGAGAGAGAGAGAGAGAACGCAAGCCTGAGAAACGTGATAACTTTAAGGAGTGCGACGCCATGTCTGATGAGTCGATAACGAATGGTAATAAGGGAAAATTATAAGGATGATAATGATACATTTATAAAGCAGAAAATATAACGAAAAAAAATCAAAACGAATGAGAAGAATATAAACAAAGAGAACAAAAACAAAACAAAAACGAAAACGAAAAAGAGAGAGAGAAAAAAAAAAATTTGATCTAAAAAAAAAAATAATAATAATAACAACAATAAAGAGAAAAGGACACAGAAATAAGAATAATACAAAATACAAAATATACACCGTAAACCACTACATGATTGGCAACGTTTATTAATGTTGCTGCTCTATAAACGGGTGAAAGACAGGCTCCTTGCATGTTATTGACGGCTTTGCAATATGAGGAACTGCTCTTGTTGCAATTAAATGATAATATCATCAAATAAGAAAAAAAAGATAGACAGGGTAACTACCTATATATCTGAAAGACAAACAGGTTTGAGATTCTCAGTCGGGTATTCAGTCGAGCGGAACCTGATTGTCTATGGGATGAGAAATGGATCGTAAATTGCTCTCTCTCTCTCTCTCTCTCTCTTCTGTCTCTCGCCTTCTCTCTCTCTCTGTTTCTCTCTCTCTCTCTCTCTCTCTCTCTCTCTCTCTCTATCCCGCTCTCTCTCTCTCTCTCTCTCTCTCTCTCTCTCTCTTTCTGTGTCTGTCTCTGTCTCTCTCTCTTTCTCTGTGTCTGTCTCTGTCTCTCTCTGTCTCTGTCTCTCTCTGTGTGTGTCTCTGTCTCTGTCTCTGTCTCTCTCTCTCTCTCTCTTTCTCTCTCTCTCTCTCTGTCTCTCTCCCCCCGTCCCTTTCTCTGGTGTCTGTGTGCGTGTTCGTTTACGCGCGTACATGTAACTTTTTTGTCGCGGTTGAAAAAAAAAACTCATATACCTGTATATGAACAGATATGCTAATCTGTAAATCAACAGCCATATTAATTTGTAAATCAACAGCCATGTTAATCTGTAAATCAACAGCCATGTTAATCTGTAAATCACCAGCCATGTTAATCTGAAAATCAACAACCATGTTAATCTGTAAATCAACGGATAAGTTAATCTGTAAATCAACAGCCATGTTAATCTGTAAGTCACCAGCCATGTTAATCTGTAAATCAACAACTATATTAATTTGTAAATCAACAGATATGTTAGTGTTAAATAACACCACTCCAAACACTCGACACTAAACAAGAAACAACAAAACACGAAGACTAAACCACGGCTGTTCAAGAAGAGAATCAGATAGTTTAGGCGGAGACAAGAGGGCGTAATAAGTGGAGGGGAGGTTCCATCCATCCATCTATCCATCTATTCATCTATCCTTCTGTCCATCTATCATTCTGTTTAGATACTCATTCATCTCTCCATTCTTCTATCTCTCTATTTCTGCATTCTTCCAACCATGATTTTCTTGTCTTTCTCTCCTTCCCTTTTTCTATCTTGCTATTTTTCCCTCCTTCTATCCCTCTATCCATTCCTCCGTCTCTTATCCTTTCTCCCCCTCCACCTCTATCTCCCTTTCCATCCTACCTATTTCTATCCTCGTTCTATCTCTCCTTCCATCCTATTATTCCATCTCCCTTCATCCTTCCTTCTCTTCCCCCTCCCTCCCTCTCCCTCCCTCCAGCCCCCCTCCCTCCCTCCCTCCCTCCACCTCCCCTCCCTCCTTCATCCCCTCCCTCCCTCCCTCCCTCTCCCCATCTTCCCTCCACCTCCCCTCCCTCCCTCCCTCCCTCATTCCTCCCCTCCTTCCCTCCCTCTCCCTACCTTCCCTCTCCCCACCTTCCCTCCCTCCATCTCCCCTCCCTCTCCCCACCTCCCCTCCCTCCCTCCACCTTCCATCATCGCTACGGAGGGCGGAGGACTGACAGCCGCTGGAGGGAGTCATCTGGCTTGCCAGGGGCCAGAGGGTCGAGCTTTCAAAGTGCAGTTTGCGGAGAGCTGTTGATAATACACGAGCATATATAACTTTTTTCTTTGCTTTGAAGAGCTTCTGAGAAATTTCTCTGGTTGTGTTTCTATCTTGTGTTGTCTGTCTGTCTCTATCTGTCTGTCTGTCTCTCTCTCTCTCTCTCTCTCAATATATATGTATACATATATGTGTGTGTATACATACATACATACATATATATATATATATATATATATATATATATATATATATATATATATAGAGAGAGAGAGAGAGAGAGAGAGAGAGAGAGAGAGAGAGAGAGAGAGAGAGAGAGATAGATGGATATAGATATAGATAATATTTCAAATATATATAAGTGTATGTGTAAATACTTTAAATTCTAAATCCCCAAACACCCTCCAGAACTCGCTTTGCTCCACATTAACAGCCCGGCGATCCAGCAAGTACCCGGATGATTAATTAATACTCCTACCGACTTAATAATGCGAGGTGTTCCATCACCCGTCATCTTGGCTAGGCTTCTGGGCTGCGGGAGGGTGCCGCTTTTTTTTTTTTTTTTCGTTGTTGTGGTTGTGTTTGTTGTTGTTTGTTTGTTTGGTTTTGGAATGTGGGTTGTGTAGGACGTTAGTGTGAGTATATATACATATACACATACATATATATATATATATATATATATATATATATATATATATATATATATATATATATATATATATATATATATATGTATATATATATATATATATATATATATATATATGTATATGTATATATATATATATATATATATATATATATATATATATATATATATATATATAAATATATATATATATATATATATATATATATATATATATATATATATATATATATATATATATATATATATATATATATATATATATATATATATATATATGTGCATATATATATATATATATATATATATATATATATATATATATATATATATATATATATACATACATACACACACACACACACACTTGATTTCAATTTCATGGAGAAAACATACATAAAACAACACAATCCGCAGCTAACACACATAGGTATTTCCTCTTTCAAAAATAGACGAAGATTTTCCAACCTCTCCCCCCCCCCCCCCCATGAGGGTTAAAAGAGGAAGAGGGGAAAGGGGGAAGAGAGGAGACCAAGAAAGGGCGCAGAAGAGAGTGTTTCAGGGTGAAGGGGGGAAGGGGGGGAGGAGGGAATACCAAGAAAGTGTCCAAGGGTGAACAGAGAAAAAGGAGGGAAGGAGATAAAATCAAGAAAGGTTACGAAACGGTGAGAAAAGGAAGAGGAGAAGGGGGAGGGACACCAAAGAAAGGGTGAGACATAGGTTAGTAGATAGTAAGTAGATAGTTTAAGGGTGCAAAAAGGAAGAGGGAGAAAGGGAAATACAAAATAAGGGAGCAAGATCGAGTGTGAACATAGGGAGGGCGAATAGACCAAAATAAGAAAAAAGAGAAAAAGAAGAGAAAAAACAAAAACAAACAAAAACGGTGCCAAGTAGAAAACATAAGAGCGAAAAGACGAAGAAAGAGAGGAAGAAAGGATAAATAAAACTATTTAAAAACGAACAACGAAAGAGGAAATGAGAGAAGAGGAGAGAAAGGAAGAAAAGATAAATAAACTGCTTTAAAGCGAACAACGGAAGAGAAAAGGAGAGAGAGAGGAAGAAAGGTTAAATAAAACTGTTTAAAAACGAACAACGAAAGAGAAAAGGAGAGAGAGAGGAGGAAAGTATAAATAAAACTGTTTAAAAAACGAACAACAACGAAAGAGAAAAGGAAAGAAAGAGAAAAAAAAAGGGTGCTTAGTAGGGTATATATACGCCCACAGACTTACCTCTCAGTCACCCTCAATGTCTTCCTGCCACAGCAAAGGAGCGAAGGATAGAGCGAAAAGACCCACGCGGGAATCCCTGGCAAGAGACGACTGGCGAATCAAAACGCAATTCACGCTCTCTTCTGTGTGTGTGTGTGTGTGTGTGTGTGTGTGTGTGTGTGTGTGTGTGTGTGTGTGTGTGTGTGTGTGTGTGTGTGTGTGTGTGTGTGTGTGTGTCTGTGTGTGTGTGTGTGTGTCTTATTGTTAGGGGGTGCCAAGGATCTCTTCCCCTCCCCCCTTCCCCCCTTCCCCCCTTTCTCCTCTCCTCTCCTCTCCTCTTTTCTTGTCACTCTTTCCTTCCTTCTGGTTCTTCCCTCTTCGCTTCCTTTGTTCTTTCCATTTTTTCCTTTCTTCACTCTTCCCCTCTCTTTCTTCCTTTCCTCGTCTATCTTTGCTCTTCTCTCCTCTCCGCTACTCTCTTCACTCTCCTCTGTTCATCTTCCACCTCCACTTCCCCCCTCCTTCTCCCTTCTCTCCCTCCCCATCCCCCACCACTCCCCC
>BOPN01000100.1:400349-402849 GCA_017312705.2 Penaeus japonicus
AGGGAAGGAGGGAGGGTAAAATGATGGAGGGAGAAGGAAATGGAAGGGGGGGGGGGTATGGGAATGACGGTTATGAGAGAAGAGGGGAAAGGGAGAGAAGGAAGGAAGGAAGGAAGGAAGGAAGGAAGGAAGGAGGAAGAGAAAGCGGGAATCGAGGAGATTAGAGGGGAACGGGGGAAAAAGAGAAGAAGAAGGGAAGAGGAGGGAAAGGGAGAGGGAGTGAAGAGAAAGGGGAGTGGGGAGAAGGGAGAGGGAGATAAGAGAAAAGGGAGGGAGAGGAGGGAAAGGGAGACGGAGAGGAGAGAAAGGTGGAGGAAGAGAGGGGAAAGGGAAGGGAGAGAAGGGAAGGGTAGAGAGGAGAGAGAAAAGGGAAAGGAGGAGGGAGAGAAGGGAAGGGGGTAAGAGAAGGGGGAGAGGGAAAGAGAAAGGAGAAGAGAGAGGAGAATAGAAAAAAGAGAGAGGAAAGGCAAAGATAGGAGAGAGAGGAGGATAGGGAGGGGAGATGGGGGAGGGAGACTAGCATTAGTGTCACTCAGTACCTTGATTCACATGATCTGCCTTATGAAAAATGGGTTCATATATACCCATTAGACTGAAAGCATTGATTAGTGGGTTGTCTCCTTCTTCTTCATCCCCCTCCCCAATCACCCCCCTCCCTCCCTCCCTCCATCTCCATCTCTCTCTCCCTCCATCTCTACCCTCTTCATCCCTCAATCTCTCCCCTTCCTTCCTTCCCTCCCTCCCTTCTCCTATCTCTTTCCTTCATTCTATTCCTCTATCTTTCTCTTTCCCTCTCTTCCTCCATCTCCCCCTCCCTCCCTCCTTCCATATCTCCCTCCCTCCATCACCCCTCCCCCTATCTTTCCCTCTCTCCCTCCCTTCCTCCATCTCCCCCTCTTACCCTTCTTCCTTCCTTTTCTCTTCCTCATTGCGTCCCTTTTTGTCCCTCCCTCTATTCCCTTCTTCTCGTTGCCCTCCCTCCTTCCTAATCTATCCTCCTTCCTTTTTTCCCCTTCCCTCCATTTTCGTCTTTACCCCTCGTTCTGTCTCCCCTCGTTTTTCATACTCTCCCACCCGCCCTCTCTCTCCTCATTCCTTTCCCTCCAGTCTTCGTTTCTTCCTTCTCTCCCTCCCTCCTTTCACGTACCTACCTTCCCCTCTTTTTCCACCATTTCTTCCTCTTTTCCCTTCCCTCTTCTTTCCATCTCTACCCTCCCATTCTACCCCTTCCTCCTCCCTTTCCTTCCTTCTTCTCTTACTCTCTCCTCTTCCTTTCCTCTTCTCTCCTTTTCTCCCCTCCCTTTCTTCCTCTCTCCTTCTCTCCCCTCCCTTTATTCTTCTCTTTCTCTCAACTCCCTTTCTTCCTCTCTCTCTCTCTCCCCTCCCTTTCTTCCTCTCTCCTTCTCTCTCCACCCTTTCTTCCTCTCTCCCTCTCACCCCTCCCTTCCCTCCTCTTTCCATCTCTCCCCTCCCTTCCCTCCTCTCCCTGTTTCCCCTCCCCTCCCTCCTCTCTCCCTCTCTACCCTTTCATCCTCCTCTCCTCCACTCCTCTCCTCCCCCTTCCCTTCCCTCTCCCTTCTCCTCTATCCCTCCTTCTCCCCTCTCCCTCCTTCCCCCTCCTGTCACCACCGCTATAAAAAGGGAAAGATAAAAAATGACTGCTCTCAATAAGCCTCTTGACAACGGCTTCGGTTGATGGGGGTGATGAGTTGCAAGTTGCAAGGAGGGAGAGAGCATGAGGGAGAAGGAAGGGAGAGAGAGAACGAACGGGTGAGGGAAAGAGAGGTAGGTGGAGAAGGATAGAATGGTGTGAGAGAGAGAGAGAGAGAGAGAGAGAGAGAGAGAGAGAGAGAGAGAGAGAGAGAGAGAGAGAGAGAGAGAGAGAGAGAGAGAGAGAGAGAGAGAGAGAGAGAGAGAGAGAGAGAGAGAGGGGGGGGGGTGAAGGAAGGGAAAACAATTAAAAGAGAAGAGTATTATTTGATATCATGATGATTGTCTTATTGTATTATGTTACTGCTTACATATGCAATTACCTATCTGCTTACACACCCACACACAAATAAATAAATTTAGAACACACATGTTCACGTGGTGAGCGCCACACCCTGGCGCCAAGTGATAGCTACCTACAAATCGATATATAAATAATGCTTTGTACTGAATCGTGCATTGCTAACAATATGCGTGCATGCATGCACAAAGAAAATTGTTTAATTTTCTCCAATCCAAATTGGAAGAGAGAGAGAGAGAGAGAGAGAGAGAGAGAGAGAGAGAGAGAGAGAGAGAGAGAGAGAGAGAGAGAGAGAGAGAGAGAGAGAGAGAGAGAGAGAGAAAAAAAAAAAAAAAATATATATATATATATATATATATATATATATATATATATATATATATATATATCCACACACATATATATATATATATATATATATATATATAATCGCAGCTTTAATTAATACATTTGAAAATCGGAAGGTTAAATCATTTTTTTTCTCTCTCT
>BOPN01000100.1:435349-445349 GCA_017312705.2 Penaeus japonicus
GAGAGAGAAAGAAATGTGTGAGAAAAGAGATAGATAGATAAATAGATAGACAGAGAGAGAAAAGTGAGAGAACGAGAGAGAGAGAGATACAGAGAAGAGAAAGAAGAGAGAGAGAGAGGATAGTAAGAAAAAGAGGGAGAGCCATGCAGACAGACAGACAGGCAGATAGGCACCTTGGCCCTGGCGGAAGCGGTGCCAGCGGTCAATGCAGGTGTCCGTAGTGGCACCCCCCCTCCCCCTCCCCCTCCCCCTCCCCCGACCTCTTTTCAAAATGACTCAGGGAAAATTCTCGAAGGTTTCAAGTGGGAAAGCAAAATCGCATATGTATGTATGTATGTATATATGTATGTATTTTATATGTATGTATGTATGTATGTATGTATGTATGTATGTATATGTGTGTGAGTGCGTGTGCGTGTGCGTGTGCGTGTGCGTGTGCGTGTGCGTGTACGTGTATAACACATGTATTCCTTCTCTGACCAAACACAGAGAAAAAAAACAAGAGACCCAATTTAACATCTGACCAAAATCACCCAATGTCTTGCAACCCAAACTGCGAACATCAAGCCATATCATGCAACGAAACACTTAAGAGTTTATCCATCATGATCTTTCAAAAAAAAAATTTAAAATCAAGATTAGCTTTTGCTTGTTCAATATTTGTTTATAAAAGATATATCAATAAGGTTTTTGTGTTTTTGTTCTGTTTTTGTTTTTGTTGTGGTGAGTAACAACCGATGGCACTCGTACTCTTTCTTTCTTTGTTCTGATCACACCTCTCTCTTTCCTTCTTTCTCTCTCTCTCTATCCATCCATTTATCTACCTACCTATATTTTTTTATTCTATTTATCTAACCTTATCTGTCTCTCCTTCTTTCCACATCCATCTATCTAACCTTCTCTCTCTCTTTCTCTCTCTCTCTCTCTCTCTCTCTCTCTCTCTCTCTCTCTCTCTCTCTCTCTCTCTCTCTCTCTCTCTCTCTCTCTCTCTCTCTCTCTCTCTCTCTCTCTCTCTCTCTCTCTCTCTCTCTCTCTCTCTCTCTCTCTCTCTCTCTCTCTCTCTCTCTCTCTCTCTCTCTCTCTCTCTCTCTCTCTCTCTCTCAATCTCTCTCTTTCTTTCTCTCTCTCTCTCTCGCTCTCTCTCTCTCTCTCTCTCTCTCTCTCTCTCTCTCTCTCTCTCAATCTCTCTCTTTCTTTCTCTCTCTCTCTCTCGCTATCTCTCTCTCTCTCTCTCTCTCTCTCTCTCTCTCTCTCTCTCTCTCTCTCTCTCTCTCTCTCTCTCTCTCTCTCTCTCTCTCTCTCTCTCTCTCTCTCTCTCTCTCTCTCTCTCTCTCTCTCTCTCTCTCTCTCTCTCTCTCTCTCTCTCTCTCTCTCTCTCTCTCTCTCTCTCTCTCTCTCTCTCTCGCTATATCTCTCTCTCTCTCAATCTCTCTCTTTCTTTCTCTCTCTCTCTCTCGCTATCTCTCTCTCTCTCTCTCTCTCTCTCTCTCTCTCTCTCTCTCTCTCTCTCTCTCTCTCTCTCTCTCTCTCTCTCTCTCTCTCTCTCTCTCTCTCTCTCTCTCCCTCTCGCTATCTCTCTCTCTCTCTCTCTCTCTCTCTCTCTCTCTCTCTCTCTCTCTCTCTCTCTCTCTCTCTCTCTCTCTCTCTCTCTCTCTCTCTCTCTCTCTCTCTCTCTCTCTCTCTCTCTCTCTCTCTCTCTCTCTCTCTCTCTCTCTCTCTCCATCTTTCCATCTCCATCTAACCTTCTCTCTCTCTCTCTCTCTCTCTCTCTCTCTCTCTCTCTCTCTCTCTCTCTCTCTCTCTCTCTCTCTCTCTCTCTCTCTCTCTCTCTCTCTCTCTCTTTCACCAATCACTTTACTCGCAGCATCAACTATAAAACGTCAGGATATCGTCAGCGCGTGTCAGTTGGGTCTCCCTCATCTCCTTCTATCTTTCTCCCTCTCTAACATTTTCCTTTACTTTCTTCATAGTATCTCTTTGTCCCTTTCCCCATTACCGTATTCTCCTTTCTCATCCCTACCCCCTTTCCTTCTCCTCTCCCTTTCCTTTCCTCTTCTGCCATCCACCTTCTTCTCTCTTCTCTTTTCCCCTTCTTCCTTTCTCTCTTACTTCTAAATGCATTCCTTCTTCTTGCTCTCCTCTCCCCTTATCCTTTCCTTTTATCTCCCTCCCCTTCCTCGTCCTCCCCTCTTTCTACCTCCTCCTCCCTCCATGAGAATTTATTAACTCTCTCTCTCTCTCTCTCTCTTCCACTCTCTCTCTCTCTCTCTCTCTCTCTCTCTCTCTCTCTCTCTCTCTCTCTCTCTCTCTCTCTCTCTCTCTCTCTCTCTCTCCCTCTCCCTCTCCCTCTCCCTCTCCCTCTCCCTCTCTCTTCCTCTTCCTCTCCCTCTCTCCCTCTCCCTCTCCCCTCTCTCTCTCTCTCTCTCTCTCTCTCTCTCTCTCTCTCTCTCTCTCTCTCTCTCTCTCTCTCTCTCTCTCTCTCTCTCTCTCTCTCTCTCTCTCTCTCTCTCTCTCCTTGAAAGGAAACAACGTGGGCGTGGAAGACCACTTTTCTCATTCGTCATTTGTTTCCTATAACATTGTGGCTTTTGTGTGCCAGCTGTGCTTTTTATTTTCTTTTTATTTTATAGTTCATAATTCGTGTTCTCCTGATTGTTTTTGTTTCTTCTTCTTACTATCATTATTATTATTTTGTTATTTCTTGTGATGTTGTTTCTTTTTCTTCTTCTCCTTTCTTTCGTTTTCTTGGCTGTGACCTTTATGCTATGGAAACGTGGGTGTCTGACCTCTTCTCTTTCACTCTCTCTCTCTCTTTCTCTCTCTCTGTCCCTCGCCCTCTCTCTCTCTCTCTCTCTCTCTCTTTCTTTCTCTCTCTCTCTCTCTCTCTCTCTCTTTCTCTTTCTCTCTCTCTTTCTCTTTCTCTTTCTCTCTCTCTCTCTCCTGTCTAGTTCTTGAATGGGTTTGTCTGCCTCGGTGGATTTTCAATCAGGTTTCGTGTGAGGTGATTGTTTTCAGGTTAGCTGTTTTAGTCTTTCTCACTCTCTCTCTACAGACATGTACGTATGTGTATATATGCATGTATCTCTCTCTCTCTCTCTCTCTCTCTCTCTCTCTATATATATATATATATATATATATATATATATATATATATATATATATATATATGTATGTATGTATGTATGATATGTGTATAATATTACTGAAGTTACTGTTCACTTAAAAAAAAAAAAAAAATAGATATACCCTTTTTTCTCTCTTTTTTCTATAGACATCGTAAAACTTCATCTAGACTGTCTTTTGTTTTGACCAGTCGGCTTATTTTCATGAAAAAATAACAAGTTTAATGTTGAATACGTTAAGAGTATGCTTAAAAAAATTATGCTTATTAATATTCTACAGTACTGATGACTAAAAGACTCGATGTTCTAGTGATCTACATCAGTCCTTGAATTAAATTGGTGATATTTTATTAGTAGAAGGTAATTTAATCATTGGAAGAAAAAGGAAATGAGACTTACCTACATTGTTATTGCGTTTTCAACTATGTAACCACTAATTACCTTTCTTAATTTGTACTTTCTAGTTAGAGTGTACATTTTGCCTTCACTGTACAGTCTACTTCTTATGTAAATTTTACTTGATGTATACTTTGCTTGTATTTAATTTACTAACTATACTGTGTATTCTACGTGACTTGTTCATTTTATTAACATTTTTGATAATTCGTACGCTGGTAAAGGTTGTTAACCGTTACCTTACATTTTACTTAAATATATTCCTTTTAACAAATACAAATGATCTAAATAAGAATTTCAAACGTGGCTAAATTTAATTCCTAAGACAATTCTGGACGAAAAAGTTTGCTTTATTTTTTCAGATGACGAAGAGCAAAAGATATTTAAAAAAAATGTATAGCTAACATTTATTTGTGTTTTCATTATTGTTGTTATGGTTTATTTATCCTGCTTTGCTTTCCCCTTGGATAATTTTACATATAATTAACAAAAAGATCCCTATGGGTATGTTTTCATATGCATATCTATATTACATTAGATTAAAAAGAGAGAGAAACACATACATACATACATACACACACACACATACACACACACACAATTCGATAGATACACAAACACACAAACAAACAAACAAACACATACCTCCACATACTTTAAAACGACAACAAAAACAAAAAATAAGTTCATTCGGAAGATGACTTTGCACTCATTTTTTTATATATTTTTTTTTCTTCTTTTTTATAATCTGATATATTCATGAGACCATTTTTTCAGACATAGTTGAGATCTGAAGATGCGAGATACCTTTGTCGGATGCCTTTCATCTCGGCCGGAAGATGGTGTTCACTTTATTTTTTTTTTCTCTCTCTCTCTTATCCTACTTTCTTATCTCTCTCTCTCTTTCTTAATCTCACTCTTTTCTCTCTCTCTCTCTCATTTTTTTTTTTCTCTCTCTCTCAATTTCTCTTTCTCTCGAAATTTCTTTCTCTCTTTCTCTCTCTCTCTCTCTCTCTCTCTCTCTCTCTCTCACTTTCTCTCTCTCTCTCTTCCTTTCTCTCTCTATCTATTCCATTAGATTAACATCAGATAAAAACAGAATGAAGCACAGAGAAACTGTAATCTTCTCTCACCTCTTGGCTTTGTTGACTGACAAACAGATGATTGACATCTGACAGGTAGTGATGATAGACTGATTATGGAGAGCGGGAGTTTATATGAAGGGAAAGAGAGAATGGGAGAGAGGGGGAAGGTAAGAAAGATAGAAGGAGGGGAGAGAGACAGAGAGGGAGGGAGGGAAGGGGAAAGAGAGAGAGAGAGAGATAGATAGAGAGAGAGGGATAGAGAGAGAGGGTGAGAAGGAGGGGGAGGAAGAGAAAGATAGAGAGAAAGAAAGAGAAAGAGTGAGAAAAAGAGACAAAGACTGAATATTTTTATCATGACCCAAGCAGAACCATAAAAAAGCGCAAAATATTGCAAACAGAAATCCCACACTCACAAAACCATAGAATAGTTCCCCGTTGATAAGAACAGTCATTGTTTCTAACCAAAACAATCAGTAAGAAATGAGAAAAGATATAGATTTCAGATCATATGACAGAAATTAGTTGCAATAACTCTTTCCTATCTATGCAATATCAAACAACACCTCCCATACCCTCCATCGGCACTAAACTCATTAAACAAATATCTTAACCTTACTAATTAAATGCGAAGTATAATTAAGACGAGGTTGTTCATTGCTAATCACTTGTCATTATGTCTTTGTGTTGGTGCATTGCTTTAGGTGACTCTGCATATATTTTATTTCAATAGCTTTTGTTTATTCTTGGTTCGTTTTGTTTATTTATTTATTTACTTTTTTATTTTATTTTTTATTATTATTACTATTATTATTTTTAATTAGTTTTTTTTTCTTTCTTTTTTTTGGGGGGAGGGGTATCTTTTGTCATTATCTATTTACTTCTTTACTAGCTGTGTTACCTACTGCATATGTATCTAAACCTAAAATTCCTTTTTTTTTTATTTGTTTGGTTATCTATCGAACTCTGTCTTCCTTTCTTTCTTTTTTTCTTTACACGTCTATTTATCCTTCCACTCTGTCTCGCTCTCCCTTTTTTTCTCTATATCGCTTTTTCTTCTTATCCTTTATCCCTTTTTCGTTTTCCTCCCTTACTTCCCCTTTTTTATCCTTCTCTTTTACTTCTCTCTTCCATTCCCTCCTTCCTTCCTTCCTTTCCTTCTCTACCTTTCTCACTCTCTCTTCTTTCTTATTCCCTCTTTCTTCCATCTCTCTGCCCCACAAGACCCAAGAAATAATTAAGACAAATTCCATCACCCGCAGTCGCTACCGGGTTTAACCTCATCTGAATATGCGGTCGCGGCCTGAGCGGTCCGGTTTAATGAGCGCCCTAGTCGTACGTGGGAGGAAGAGAGTTCACACCCGCGTAATCTGGGGCGTTCATCTGTTGCCGGGAACGCTGCCACATATAAAGCAGTCGTTGTGGGAATTCCGGGAGGGAATTCGTCTTTTGGCGGATGCTCGATTATCAGGTTTCGGCGTCCTTCCCGGCTTGGGATGGCGGCCATCTTGGATTTGGGTTAAATATATATATATATATATATATATATATATATATATATATATATATATGTATATATATATATATATATACATATATATATATATATATTTTTTTTTTTTATTGTTGGGGTAGATCTGTTTTATTGGAGATTTATCGGACCGTAATGAAACATTTTTTAAATTTGACAACAGCTATGAAAGAACGCGAATTACAATTGAATAAGATATGATAATTTCCATCTGCTGTGTAAAGGTGACGATTAACGAAATCTCGGGAAAGAATTAAAATATCTAGACCGGGTTTTCGCTGTCCAACGCGGAGGACATGACCGTGTAATAAGAAAAAAAATAAATACTGAAATAAAATATAATAGCACCAAAAGCGGCATTAGTTTTCCAAACATGAAGAAACTCTCGGCAATCAAAATAACATTTTCACGTTCTTTCCAAATTCTATAAGCATAAACACCTCAGAAAACCAACAAAACATATCACAGAAAACAGAACAATCCGTACGTCAATAAAACATCAACATTAAACCAACAAAAGTCCAGAACAATTGAATTTCTTTACCGACATTTATTTACTTGTCACGCCTTAGCCGTGCTATGAATGCCGGTCTTGATGGGGTAATTAAGGGAATACCATTACATGGAGATCGTAATGAGATAGCATGAATTAAGTTAAGGGATAGCGATGGATGGACAGTTTAAGAGGTCCGTTTGTATTTGTGTGCGTGTTTGTTTGTTTGTTTGTGTTTGTGACTGTTGTGTGTATTATGTATATATATATATATATATATATATATATATATATATATATATATATATATATACACATATATATATATATATATATATATATATATATATATATATATATATATATATACATATGTGTGTGTGTGTGTGTGTATGTGTATGTGTATGCGTATGTGTTTTTTTTTGTGTGTGTTTGTGAGTGAGTGAGTGAGCGTGTGTGCACTCGCACTTGGGGTCAGAGCGTGGGAGGAGCAAGGGCGGAGTTGGATATGCAAATGAAATCATAAATGTAGCCTGGTACTTGCGCTACCGAGCCCCATGTTGCCAGGAACGTTGGATAGTGATGATGGGGATGAGGCTGATGGTGATGATGATGATGATGATGAGGGTGATGGTGATGAAGAGGAGGAGGAGTAGTGTGGCGGTGGTGGTGATGATGAGGAGGAGGAGGAGGAGGAGGAGGAGAAGGATGGTGATGGTGATTAGGAGTGTGGTGGTGGTGGTAATGATGATGAGGAGGAGGAGGAGGAAGGGGGGGGGGGGATGGTGATGGTGATGAAGAGTGTGGTGGTAGTGGTAATGATGATGATGATGATGAGATTTACGATTATGATGGTAATGGGAATGGTGGTGATGATGGTAATGGTTTGTAATGGGTGTGATGGCAATGGTGATGATAGTGAACTGATTTTGCTGATGATAAGAGGGAATAAGATAAGGATGTTGATATAACCGTGGTGACTGTGATGACAATGATGATAATAATAATCAGCAGGTGATGATGATCGTGATGACATTAATGATGAGTAGCAGATGTAAAGATGAGATGATGATGATAACAATAATGACTATGATGGCAACGTCGGTGATGATAATGCTGACGATGATGATGATGATGAGAACAGGTTGATAATGACACTGAACACGAGAGTGAAAAATGACAAAGAAAATTATAATCATTCTTCGAAACACTTAAGAAATTAAGAATTCCTTTTTCGCGACTAAAATTTCTCTCTGGATATCGTTAACGGTGACTTTAAACGTCTGACTTTTATTTGTTAAGATTTTCATTATTCTGAATTCTTCTTCTTCTGAATTTCATCTGAAATATCTTTTGATAAGAGAGAATGGGTTTTATACTTATTATATATTTGCATTCCATTATTGCTTTGAAACTTGCTTTTTATGTTTTATCTATCTAACTATACTGAATACGGTTTTATTATTGACGAAAAATAACATCTATTTTGATTTTGGTGGCGGAAATCAGCAAATTAAATCATAAATTTAGTTATCGTTTTGAGGACATTCAAGTGTTCCAAAACCTACATTCTTTTCTTCATATTTTTAAAATATTGTAATGGCGCAAAATTATCCATATTTACATTTTCAAGCCTTATGGTGTGTTTGTATTTTATTTTTTTTTTTTTTTTTTTATTTTTTTTTTACAACTGAAAGCCCTTCCTCTCACCATATATCTCCCTATTTCGAAAGCTCGTGAACCGTAAAAGGTTTAATCGCGTCCGTAGCCATCAGAGGCGTCGTGTGTATAAAAGCTTCCTCTTCGATTCATCCTCACAAGGGATCACGCATATAAAAAAGAAAAAAAGAAAACTAAGCCTAAAGATAAACTATGAAGAAAAAAATCGATTGTTATTGTGATTGTAGAAGAAATAACGTGTTTTTTTTCATAGACAACTCAATCAGGGAGTCACTAAAGCAGCAAAGAAAATCGTGGCGGAACCATTTCAACTTTTGTTAGCGAGATTACAGTCTTCCAAATACAGGCGGAGCGCTCTCGAAACCCTAGCGAGAGACGGCCACAACACCCATAAAACCCGTAAGGTCGTCGCTCCCACTCCACCTGCGGGTTAAAATCGCCTTTATAGAAACATACCTTAGAGTGGGATGGTCATCACAACTACTCCCCCTCCCCTCCCCCTCCTCCCCCCTCCCCACCCTAGCACCAACCCCCGTAGGTGATTTACGGTCGAATCTATGTTCCCCTTAATTGATATAATCAAAATAACATCATCACAGATACATAGCGATTGGAGTAAAGTGGACTTCATTAAACTGAGTGATACGACTCTATATATATTTTTTTTTTCTTTCTTTTTTTTTGAAAAATGAGGTAATCACAGAACTGACACGAGCGCCCAGCGAAGTCAGGGGAAAATCGTCGACGCCCACGAGCCTAAATCAAGGTGGGCGCTCTCGTATCTTCAGGTTTATAACACTTCCTTGGATTAGTTTAGTAGGTAAGTACAAATCTATTGCAAAATCTAAAGCATATGCACGTGAACGAGCGAAACTGATACAAGTAAACAAATTCAAACATTAACTGGAACACAAACACATACACATTCGCATAAACAAACAGACACGCACACATACTTACGCAAATAAATAAGCGAAAAGATTATTTGAGCTGTATGATAATAGATTGATATATAGATATACATATAGAAATAGAGATAGATAAATAGATAAATAAATGCCAAAGAAAATAATAAACAAACAACCCGCGAACAACAAACTCCGAAGTCGAGAACAACCCTACCGTTTTTTTTTTTCGTTTTTTTTTTTTTTTTCTTATAAAAAGACATCAACATTCTAACAGTATTTTCACCCAGCAGACATCTTGAATGAGTTAGCATAGTTCCTAGAAGGTCCTTGAACTTGATGCTTTACGTTGTAACGAATCCTGCTTAAGATATCACAATTAAATTATTAATGCAATTAGATGTGATTAAAACGCGGTGGTTAAGCTGTTGATGGGAGTAATAACGGTCATATAAACGGAGTAATTGGCAACTGTCGTAGGTCGTTGTCAGATAAGTATTTAACATTAATTAAAATGCAATGCCTATGGATGTTAGATTGTGCATGTCTAAGAAAGTAGTAATGTCTATTGATCATTAAATCATATCTACATTGTGTACATCGACTGCAGGTTAGTACATCTTATAGATTGTATTAATTACGATGATAAAAGATAGTAATCATATGATATAATACTCCTTCTACTGCTATTGTTAACATGTTAGTGATAATAATGATATTGAGAGGGTTAATGATAATAGCAAAAGGAAAAACAGAAAAAAATATGTTAATGTTGATAACAATAGGAACAA
>BOPN01000100.1:450349-467849 GCA_017312705.2 Penaeus japonicus
AGTTTATTTCATTTTTTTATTTATATATGTATTTTTTTTTTTTTTTTTGTCTATTTTATCTTTTTTATTTATTTTTTTTTTTTTTTTTTTATTATTTTTTTTTTTGACATGCGCCTTTTTTGAGTTTACGTGTAAATTTGTGTGTGTCTGGTCGTGATTTTATTTTTTTATTTTTTTATTTATTCTATTTTTTATCTATATTTTATTTATTTTATTTATTTATTTTATTTATCTATTTTATTATTTATTTTTTTTGACATGCGCCTGTTTTGAGTTTACGTGTACATTTTTGTTTTGTCTGGTCGGATATATGCTTTAGTCTTTTTTCTTTCTTTTTTTTGTCCATGTTTGGACATGCAGGCGCGCGTGTAAATGCAGATGTTAGTTTGTCATTGTGTTTGAGGATGTGAGGTGTTGTGAACCTATTTTTATTTGCTTGTTGTTTGTTGTATTCCTTCAGAGAGAGGGAGAGAGGGAGAAAAGGAGGGAGGGAGGGAGGGAGGGAGAGAGAGAGAGAGAGAGAGAGAGAGAGAGAGAGAGAGAGAGAGAGAGAGAGAGAGAGAGAGAGAGAGAGAGAGAGAGAGGGAGAGAGAGAGGGGGGGGCAGGGAGAGGGAGAGGGAGAGAGAGAAAGCGAAAGAAAGAGAGAGAAACATAGACAGGAAGAGACAGAAAAACAGGGAGAAAAAAATAGAAACTGACAAAACAAAAACAAAAAAACAGACTAACAGAGAAATATAAAAAAAAGAGAAAGAATCCAAGTGAAAAAAAACAAACAAAAAAAACGGAAGATCAAAGCAACGCGCCAGATAACTTAAGTGCTTCTTCGCCTTATCTCCAACAGCTGAGAATCGCGATAACAGATAACAGAAGCGTTAACCAGTGCCTCGAGTTCCCGTTAACGGAAATTTTTATGCTAATGATAATTCGCGTTTAATTTGACCTTCCGATGGAAAGTATTATGGTGATTGGTATTCTTGTTGTAAGAATGAAAGGGATGAGTATGGTGATGATTATGGTGGTGGTGGTGATGGTGATGATGTCAATGATGGTAAGAGAATCATGAATCAATAGGCAAAGCAGTAAATAAACAAATACATTGGTAAAAATGAAAAAGAAAAATAAGGAAAAAAAAAATCAATATCACCGTAAAAAAAAAAGCAAAAGATAAAACAAATTCAAGTTTATTTGAATATATACAAGTTCCTGAGAACGCAAGCGTGGGCGTAGGAATAAACACAAACGTATACTCGGGCGGGTGGGCGTACGGCCGTACGTACGGGCGGGGTCGCTCTCACAGCACAGGGACTTAACTCTCCGTAGGATGTACCGCGGGTGACGCTAGTGCAGGCGAGAAGCGCTCGGGATCGACGGTGCGTCGCGGGGGGGGGGGGGGGGGGGGGGGGGGGGGGGGGGGGGGGGGGGGGGGGGGGGGGGGGGGGGGGGGGATATGGAGGGGGTGGGGGAGGATGGGGAGGGAGGAGGAATGGGAAAGGGGTGGGGTGAGAAGGGGGGATGAGAAAAGAGGAAGAGAGAGAGAGAGAGAGAGAGAGAGAGAGAACGAAAGAGAGCGAGAGAGAGAGAGAGACAGATAGAGAAAGAGAGAGAGAGTGAGAGAGGAGAGAGAAATAGAGAGAGAGAGAGCGTAAAGTCTCTTGTTAAAGTAAACAACCGTAAATCGCAACTTCACCAAAAAAATAGTATTTATTATCCAACTTCTCACGAACTTGAAAAACTTCGCATTAGATTATAAATAAATAATAGAGACCTATCTGTTTCCAATTTCATGTGTCTGTTTGTCTGTTCTTAAATCTTACTATTGCAATGTACTATTACTTTCCTTTCCTTTCTTTATTCTAATTTCTGTTTATTAAAGTTTTCTTTCGTTTTCATATTTTCCTACTTTAATTTCTGTCTCTTATAACCTGCAAGACAAACCACCAAATAACCATTAACAAACGAGCGATCCAAGTAAACAATAAACAACCTAAGTAAACAGCAGAATAAATTCAACCTAAATTCAACCACAGAATGACAATTACCGAACGAGCGAGCAAAATAAACGGCATCGTTGACCGAAATTAAAACGATATAACAAAAAAAAAAAAAAAAAAAAACGCAACTCATGAAATCCCTCTCTTCACACTGAGGGATCCTTCGGCCCTCCACCCCCGCCCCCTCCTCCAAAAGAAGAAAAATAAATAAAATCACGAGAGCATGTATCGTTAACACACAAAACCAGCCAGCGACCTGATATCACGGGAATACGAGGCGGAATAAATGCAAGTTGGACGCCACAAATCGTATCGGGTTGTGGTAGGTCCCTCCCCGCCCCCCCCCTCCTCCTCTTTTACTCCTGACTCTTCGTTTTATTTTTCTCTATATTTTGTCATTTTTTTATTTGTGTGTGTTTTCTCTTCGTGTTAATATTATCATGAGGTTAGTGTGCTTTTTTTAAAATTGCTTTTAATTAATTCGTTTTTGTACAACCTTTTTTCCTTCTTCCTCTTTCTCTTCCCCTCATCTTCCTTTTCCTCATTCCACCCCCTTCCCACCTTCACTTCCAAATACCCCCCCCCCCTTCCCACCTCCACTTCCAAATCCCCCCCCCCCCCCTTCCCACCTCCACTTCCAAATCCCCCCCCCCTTCCCCCCTCCACTTCCAAATACCCCCCCCCCCCTTCCCACCTCCACTTTCACACCTCCATCCTTTCCAAATACCCCCCCCCCCCGCACCCACTTCCCGATCGTCCTTCAAAGACTCGAGGACACAAGGCAGTGCAAAACGAGACTTCTGGAAGGATGAAATTGTGGTGAATGACACACTTAGGTCACTTGGGGGGAGGGGGGAGAATGCTGTTCCTTATTTTTTTTTTTTTTTTCTTTTTCTTCTTTTTCTCTCTGCTGGCCTCTTTTTCTCCCTGTCTATCAATTTACTTCTTTCTATCTAGCTAGCTCCCCTTCCCTCCCCCTCTCCCCCTCTCTCTCTCTCATTCCATAAGGCAATTTTCATCTATTTTGAGAATCCCGCTTTTTTCTGTTTTCTATTTTGTCACTTTCACTGTCTTTCCCTCTCCCTCTCCCTCTCCCCCCTCTCCCTTCCTCCCTATCCCTCACTATCTCCCTCTCCCCCTCCACCCTCTCTCTCTTCTCCCTCCCTCCCTCTCCCTCCTCCCACCCTTCTCCCTCTCCCTCTCTCTCTCTCAAGAAGTGTACATCTCTCATGATTTACAACGCCGCCTTGACGACCATATAAGCACAGAAGGAATCACAGTGTGTAGATTAGACCGAATTAGACCCAAGACAGTTTAATAACAGGACGAGAAGGAGATGGTAAATGTCCCTCGATTGACTAATTGCCGAGTGAGATCAGATCATGACCCTCGTAATTTCATTTTCAAGGAGAGAGTGTGAGAGATAGGTTCATGAATATATATATATATATATATATATATATATATATATATATATATATATATAATATATATATATATATACATATATATATATACATATATATATATATATATATATATATATATATATATATATATATATATATATATATATATATATATATATATATATATATAAGCGTTTACTACAATCTAAAATACGAGTATAAATATACACCACTCGAAAAGTCAAACATAACAAACCAAAACAAAAATACGGAAACACCAAAAAATAACAATAAATAAATAAATGATAATACACATATCAATAAAACTAAAACTAAAATTAAATTGCAAGAACCGAAATAACACAAAATCTGCCAAACATTACCAGCCCCGTCAAGAAGCTCCTCTGTCGCGGCGACACTTCCTCTTAATTTCAGAGGCACAGAGAAAGAGAGAGAGAGAGAGAGAGAGAGAGAGAGAGAGAGAGAGAGAGAGAGAGAGAGAGAGAGAGAGAGAGAGAGAGAGAGAGAGAGAGAGAGAGGGAGAGAGAGAGGGAAGAAGAGAGGGAGGGAGGGATGGTGAGAGAGAGAAAGAGAGAGAGAGACAGACAGACAGAGACAGAGAGAAAGAAAGAAATAGAGAGAGAGAGAGAGAGAGATCTTCCTATAAGGACGTCGTCTTGTTAACTTTAATATTCATGAAGCCGTTGAAACAGCTGTTCAGACGTTTTTTGGTTGAGTGTTTCGTTCTCGTGAATTTATGAATCGTCTGTTGAATAACTCCTTTTTTGTGTGTGATTTTTGGATTTTACTTATATATTTTTTCAAGATATGTGGCTAAAGGTTTTGTGATTTTGTTGTTTTTATATATATCTTTTTATGATGATTTTATTCGTTTGCAGAATATATAAATTTGAGAATCAGTTATTGTTCGTGCAATATGGGAGAAAAATGCTTAGATTTTTTTTTCTTCTTCTTTAAATACATCTCAGTGCCATGAATATAGCATCGCACATACAGTGAGAATTAGTACTTAGTACTTAGTAATATTCCTTAGATTCATATATAGTCTTGAATACCGATCCTATTTTCAAAATTGATCTTTCTAATCTCTCTCTCTCACACACAAACGCGCGCACATATATTCATTAACTGACCTTCTTTTTCTCTCTTTCTCTCTTTCTCTCTCTCTCTCTCTCTCTCTCTCTCTCTCTCAGATTTGCTACTTCTCTTACTCTCTACCACTCTTACGTTTATAATGACACTCTGAATGTCATCATCATTTTAAACTTGGCATTTGTATTAACAACCTCTGACGCTAAACCATGCAATTGAAGTTATATTAAGGTAACTATTAATCCGTTTACACACCTATCTGATAGTCAACACAATCTTAGCCTCTATAAAAGCCCTTTTTAGATACATCTTTACACTATTATTTAAGATTTTTTTTTTATATTTATACTAAATTTATAAACTTTACATAAATGATTTTAAGACATGAATGATTTTAAAAAGTCATTCATGATTTTTTTTTTTTTCTGTACTAAATTCTGAAACGAATTTAAAAAGTCAATAAACCTTATGAGTCTCCCGAGAAGTAAATATACTCAAAATCAAATAGAATACCGACCTTGGACATACCACTCATACTAGCATGAGCAATACCCTTACTAGACTAGTTTAAGAACCGGTGATATCGGCTTCCAAAACTCCTTCACAATCCTTACCGCGCGCTATAGGATATGTCGACTCTTGCTTGCCTTGAAGTGCGCTTCTAAAGTAACGAATTATCTCTCTCTTAAGTCTCCTCGAGTCTCTTAGTCCCTCTAAACGCGCCGTGATATCGTCTTATCAAGCCTCTCCTCGCCCACAGCTTTTCAAGCGTTTTAGCATTAGTCACCCCTGTCGAAGGGAGTGTGGCTTTGGGGAGGCCGCCGCCCGCCGCGAGTGCTTTGGTGGACTCGCTCGGAACCCGGCTGGGCGGGCGGGCGGCCGGCCGGCTTTCTTCACCCGCCTCTAGTGCTGATCCTTTTTTTTTTCTTTCTTTCTTTCTTTCTTTTCGTCTTTGTCTCTTTTTTTTTCTCTCTCTCTCTCACACACACACACACATATATATATACATATATATATACATACATATATATATATAATATATATATATATATATATATATATATACATGTATATATATATATATATATATATATATATATTGCCGTGTGTCTCTTTGAAAGCATTTTCAAAAAATACAATTTTCATCTAATCCTCAAAGCAACAGGGATGCGTAAATGCTACAGACCAAAACCAAAAGCCAAAAAAAAAAAAAAAAAAAAAAAAAGAACAAGACCATAAAAACTCTTGCACGCTATTGTCTTGCTCGCCCACGCCCACGCCGAAGCGATCTCTGTTTGTTTACGTTTTTCTCGCGGCTTCGTCCGAGAGGGGATTGGATCGTATAAACGGAAGTCTAAAGTCTAAAGCGTTCGTAAATGCAAAAGAAAAGAATAAGGTAGAAGGCGAAGTGGAAACGTTAGAAAAAAAGATACTATATATAATCCATTTCGAGTGATTTATTTATAGATAGGTAGATAGACAGAGATAGATAGATATATATATATAGATAGATAGATATAGAGATAGAGGTAGACGTATATAGATATAGTTATAGATATTTATCTGACGATCACAAAAATCTTTCTTCACCAAACGAGTCTTGCTAATTACTTTTTTTTTTCTTAAATACACCATAAATCTTACAATCTTTCCTAATAACCCCAAACCGCAATAACGATCATAACTACCCAGACGACACAATAAAACTACCCATTTACATTTAACGATCTCAAATTCACCCTATTCCTCCGAGCTATTGGTTAATTTCTACATGGGATTGGCCATTCCTGCGTGAGATTAGCCATTCCTTCATGTGATTGGTCATTCCTGAATGAGATTGGTCATTCCTGAATGAGATTGGCCATTCCTTCATGTGATTGGTCATTCCTGAATGAGATTGGCCATTCCTTCATGTGATTGGTCATTCCTGAATGAGATTGGCCATTCCTTCATGTGATTGGTCATTCCTGAATGAGATTGGACATTCCTTCATGTGATTGGTCATTCCTGAATGAGATTGGACATTCCTTCAAGGGATTGGTCAATTCTACATGAGATTAGCCATTCCTTCATGTGATTGGCCATTCCTTCATGTGATTGGTCAATTCAACATGAGGTTGGCCATTCCTTCATGTGATTGATAATTCCTGCATGAGATTAGCCATTTCTTCAAGGGATTGGTCAATTCTACATGAGATTAGCCATTTCTTCTAGGGATTGGTCAATTCCACATGAAGTTGGCTATTCCTTCAAGTGATTGATAATTCCTGCATGAGATTAGCCATTCTTTCAAGGGATTGATCTGATATAGAGCGATTTAACTGATTGAAGCCTCGACTGACCGCCGAAGCCTCATGAGTTTGATGCTTTGAGATAACCCGCGGGCGTGCGTTTTAGTGTCCGCGTATACGCCCTTTTTCCCGAGGTCTCTTGTTTTCGTCTTTTTGTTTATTTTATTTATTTTTGATGTCTGTCTGTATTTCTTTGTTTTGTTTTTTGTTTCGTTTGTTATTAGCGTATATGTGTTGTTTGTTCGGTGTGTCTGTGTTTTTGTTTTATTTTATTATGTAACTTGTTTCTTTTTTCCTTCTTTTTGATTGCGTATATTATCTTGTACCTTCAAATTTCTCCATCTCTCTTTTCTTCCATATACTTCTTTTTCTTCATGCAAAACAAAGAAACAACAAAAACAAATAAGAGAACTAAAACAAACAAACAACACCAAAGAAGAAAAAGAAAAACACAAAACAAAACAAAACAAACAACACCAAAATAAAACAAACAAGAAAAGGAAAACAAAAACACCAAAGGAGAAAAAGAAAAACATCAAAACAAAAGCAACAATCAAAAGAAAAACAACAAACATACAAACACTAGAAACAAACAAACAACAAAAAACCAAAACACCAAACATCCAAACAAGAGATGTAAAACAATCAAATAAACAAATGACAGTACATCACTTGGGTCTCACACTCTTGCACGTGTGTTGTTTGTGCTCTTTCTTTCCCACCTTGTATTTTGTCTGTTTGTTTGTTTGTTTGTTTTCTGTCATAAATGGTGATGGGAATGGTTGTGGTGATGATGATGATGATTTATTATCATTCTTGCCATCACCATTTTCACCGCCATTATCAGTATCACCACCATTTTCGTTATCACCATCACTCTCACTACCCTTTTCACTATCATCATTCTCATTATCACCATTATTACCATCAATATTCTCGCCATCACCATCATCTTCAGCATCATTCTCACCACGACACCATAGAACGCACTTTTGAACATAATTAAAAAAACAACACTTTTGAACATAATTTAACAACAAAAAAAACAGCACTTTTGAACATAATAAAAAAAACACGTTTGAACATAATTTAACAACAAAAACGCACTTTTGAACATAACTTAACAACAAAAACGCACTTTTGAACATAATTTAACAACAACAAAAAACGCACTTTTGAACATAAAAAAAAAATCCTAAGTATATATTTTAACACATTAAAAAAAAAAAAAACTCGCTGAACCGTCCAACCGTAATGAAAATTTTCCGGTTTCTGAACAGCGAAGCAATGAAGCTGTTTCGGCTGTTTGCATGGGAGATTTACGGAAGAGTAAGAACAAGATGGAAAAAAAGAAATTGTTTCTTTGTTTTTCTTTATCTAGTTTTTTTATTGTTTTTTTGTGTTTCTTCTTACTTTTTATTTTTATTTTATTTTCCTTTCTTTCTGCTTATTATTGTCATTATTCTATTCTATTTTTTCATTATCTTAGTCTTCTTTTTCCTTTTTTTATCTACTATTTCTTATCTTCGTATTTCAAATCCACGGAAACGAAAGCGGCGAACAAAAAGACACTCAAAATCGATTAAATAAAAACAATAAAAAAATACAAACACGTTGAGTAAATACTCAAAAAATAAAAAAAAAATAAAAAAATCTCTTCAACAAACAAATCAAAACAAAAAACAAAACAAAACAAAAAAAATAAGACAATTCAAAAAATGTTTACGTTCGTGGAAGATTCTCACAGCTGTTCAATCGAGTTATCTCCGGTTTTTATTTTGCTCCTTGTCAAATAAACAAATGCTGATAATTATGATAATAATAACAATGATTATTATTATTGTTGGCATAATTACAATGATACTAGTACTACAACTTGTGATAATGATACTGATAGTTATGATGATGATGATGATGACGTTAGTGATGATAATAGCAATGATAATGATAATAATGATAATGGTAATAATAATGATAGTAATATCAATAATGATAGTGAGAATAATAAAATCATAATAACAACGACAATAATGATAATGATGATAATAGCAGATAGAGATGATAAGGAGAGAAAATAAAGACAAGAATTATTGCAATAATTATCCTTATTGCAAGTTTCCGAAAGCTGACACCGCAGATGAATGCAATTAAATTCTCCAATTAGCTTCTTACCGGACAAACATTTAAGATATAGAAAAACAAAATAAAAGAAGACAAAGCAAGCAAGATAATTAGCTTGACAACTCAAGATCTTTTTTACGGGATGTTCATAGAAGCACTCAAGGCTATGAACCAACTCCATATGGTACAAACCCGCAAAAACAGAGACAAACAAGAAAGAAAAAAATATATATATGAACAGCAAACAAGAAAATTTGGCGGGACATTCCAAGAAAAAATCTTTTGTTCGTCCAAGTGTCAAAGAGCTGTCAAAGGTGATACAAGTATTTGCTTCTTATCGTCAAAACAAACACATGCAAAGAAAAACTTCAAGAAAAAAAAATAAATAATGGAGAATTCAAAAGAAAATATTTTCGTATAATCAAGGAACCTCACCAGAGTAAAATATATATATATATATATATATATATATATATATATATATATATACATATATATATATAAATATATATATATATATTAATGACGATAATATGATAATGAAAATGATACTAACACTGATAGCAACAACAACAACAATAATAACTGTTATCATAACAACAAAAATAACAACAAAAACAACGAACAAATAAAATAAAATAAAATAAACAAAAACTAAAAAGGCACCCCCGAGAACTACAAGCAAGACAATTAGCCAAACCAACCCCCGAGAAAATCTACTTTTTTCTTCTTCTTCTTCTCCCAAGACTCCAAGAGCTGTCGCCGGTGATGGAAGCAGCTACGTCCAAGAATCAGCTCCTTATCAGCCCGAATGCGAGGCCAGACTACCAAGCGATAGCATCTGATAGCCCTTCGACGCCTTATACGAAACGCTCGGGCCACAGCTTGTGGTTTTGTTTCTCTAACCGACCTCGTCAGATGTCAATCGTAAAGATATTTGGGTATTTAGCTTATGTGATTTTTTTTTTTTTTTGTTGTTGATGTTGTTGTTGATGTTGTTAAAGGAAGGGGAGGGGGGAGTTTATTAATATATTATTATATATATTATAACTGAAATCGTCAAAGACAAATAGTCAAGATCCTTATTTACAAACTACTTTTTTTTCTTTTTTGGTTAAAGGGGGGGGGGATTGTCTTTAAATAGGGTTTATATATATATATATATATATATATATATATATATATATATATATATATATATATAAACAGATATAAATACATATAACGAGTTTGTTAATGTGCTTTAGAAGTTCTAACTGCCCGTGTTTATCAACATGCTAATCTTAAATTCCTTGTGAACAAACTACTGTGACTTTTTTGTTGTTGGTGGTTTTATTTTTCAGTGGGGTTAGGTAGAAAAAAAATACAGATAAGTACATATGGGGATTTAATTACTGTTATATATATAATCTAACTGACATCTTCAACTGACAATCGTAAAAATCCTTGTGTACAAATTTGTGATTTTTTTTTCTCTCGATGAGGGGGGGGGGGGGATGCTGAGTTACTGAACGCTGTTTCAGGAAACATAAATAGAAAAAAAAAACATGTAAATAAATATGGTAAAGAAATGAACAAAGATTTTAGAGCTTAAAACTGAAAAATCGTAATTTCTTTTTTTCTCAAACTGCCGCCATTTTCCTTTTCCAGAGTATAAGATAAGAGCAGCTGATTTGTGTCTTTGCGAACTCGAGAAAAAAATAAAGCCAAATAAATATGGTGACTTTATTAGTGTGTCTTCGCCATCGCTCTTCCAAATGTGCGAGAAAAGAGTTGATGAGATGAATCTGAATTAATAAGACATTAGCTTAAGTCTATTGCTTTATCAATGTCTACGTTTCGCTGTACATTGGGTCACACACATACACACACATACATACATACGTGCATACATACACAGACCCACACAACCGCACAGACAGCGTAGATATAGGCACCTATACTCGCTCACAAATTATAATAAGAAAAGGTAAATAGATTAAATAAGTGAATGGATCAGAGAAATATATACAAGTCCTACTTCTACCATTACCAATACTACTGATGCTATGATAACCATGATGATAATAATGATAACGGTAATGATGATAATCAAAATAATAGTAATAGCAATAACAACAACAACAGTAGTAATAATAATGATGATAATAACAACAACGACAATGATGATGATGATAATAATCATAATAACAACAACAATGATGATGATAATAACAACAACAACAATAACGATCATGATAAATAACAAACTAATAATAACAACAAATAAAAATCAACAGGAAAATAATATATTCCCCTATGCTGCCGCCGCCAGCTGCAGGGGATACCACGTTAGCCAGCTGTCACGTTGCAGATTGTAATGTAAACAGATGGTCCACGTGGTGTATGCAAAGGCAACTTGTGTTCGTGTTTGAATAAGCTTCAACAGGTTCAGTTGCATGTGCTTATGCATACAAAAGACACTGAGAACTGCTGTTGTGGCCGGGTTTTCGCTTTTGTTTGTTTTTTTATTCTTTTGTCTGATTCTTCATATTTCTGTCTCTTCTTTCCTTTGTCTGTCTGTCTGTTTGTGTGTGTGTGTGTCTCTCTCTGGCTCTGCCTTATCTCTGCTTCTTTCTCTTTCTCTTTCTCCTTGTCTGACTCTCTCTCTCTCTCTCTCTCTCTCTCTCTCTCTCTCTCTCTCTCTCTCTCTCTCTCTCTCTCTCTCTCTCTCTCTCTCTCTCTCTCTCTCTGTGAGAATTATATATTATAATTATATATATATATATATATATATATATATATATATATATATATATATATAGAGAGAGAGAGAGAGAGAGAGAGAGAGAGATAGAAATATGTGTGTATGCCGAAAAAAAAGTCACAGAAAAACGACAAAAATAAAAGCTATCTGCATCTTTCTCTCCCTAATCATAAACAACAGAGCGTGCTTGCACCAAAGGGAGTTAATGCATAGTTTCATCATATAATATATCTAAGTGACTCTTAAAAGGCGCGGCTTTAAAAGCTTCTAATAACTATGGTGAAAGGAACGCGCGTGGGGGGAGAGCGAAAAGGGAGATGGAGAAAAAGAGATAAAGAAGAAAAGAGAAAAAAAATGTAAGGATTTTTTTTTAAAGAGAGAAATGAGATAACACCAACAACAAAAAAAACATCCCGTTTTCTTAGAAGGAGTGTCTTGTCTAGATGAGAAACAAGAGGGTGGAAATAATACTTGCTCTAGATGACTATTTTTGTAAATATATTTTTTATGGATGTAAAGAGATGGAGTATGTCATTTTCTGGAATAACAAATATAGTGTAATTCGTCTTTAAGACCTCCCTCCTTCTCCCTTTCTCCCTCTTTATATACATTATATACAAATATAGATAGGTGGATAGAAAGATCCATTTATCTATATTTGTATAAGAAATCTTTAGGAACTAGAGATATTCAAAATAACTGATAGAATAAGGGGGTGCAGAGGGAGTGGAGAGAGTAGAAGAATAGATAGAGTGAAAAAAATAATGAAATAATTTTCGGGAGTGGGGCGAATGTAGATGATAGAAGGAGTGGAGGGAACCAAGAGAAAATATAGTGGAAAGGAAGGAGGGAGTGGAGGGAGTATGCGGAGAACTGAAAAAAATACCAACGCACAGGAAGCAGCCATTGGTACACTTGGCCGTGACCTTAAGTTTTTGTTTAAGGTTTCACACACACATTCACACACACACACCTACAAATACACACACACACACACACACACACACACACACACACACACACACACACACATTCTCTCTCTCTCTCTCTCTCTCTCTCTCTCTCCCTCTCTCTCTCCCTCTCCCTCTCTCACTCTGTCTCTCTCTTTTCTCTTTCTCTCTTTTCTGTCTGTCTCTCCCTCTCTCTCTCTGCCTCTCCTTTTCCTTCTCACACTCTCCCCCCTTCCCTCTATCCCTCTACTTCTTTTTCTGTTATTCATATTACTACACACCACACTAATCGAAGGAAGAAGGAGGAAGAAGGAGAGAGAGGGAAGGAGGGAGGAGAGAGAAGGAGGGAGAGAGGGGGGGAGGGGAGTGAATGGGGGAAGGTGTCGTGGGGAGGAGAGGGGGGTATAGGGACACTCCTCTTAGGTCCCATATATGGTACATCAGGACGTCTAAAATACACTGTTTTCTCCTACATTTCCATCTATAACCACCACTCCCTTACACCTCCTTCACCTCCCCCCCCTTCCCTCCACTCCCTCTCCTTCCTTTCTTCCCTCCTACTCATACTCCTCTTTATCGCTTCGTTCTATTTCCCCTTCTATCTTTCTCTCCTTCTCTTTTTCTCCCTCAGTCTCCTTCTTCCTCCCTCCACTCCCTCCTTCTCCTCCTAACCTACTTTCTCCTCTCCTCCTCCTCTCACTCCCTTCACCCCCCCCCTAGCTACCTCTCCTATCCTCCCTCCCACCTATCTCCTTCATTCCCTTCCCTATCCTACCCTCCCCCCCCCTTCCTTAACTATCCTTCCATCCTCCTTCCCTCCCGTCCTCTCCTACCCTCCTTCCACTCCTTAGTTCCCTCCCTCGCCCCTCCATCTTCATCCTCCCCTCCCTCCCCTCTCTCCAATCTACATCTTCCTTACTTACTTCCCTACCCCCTTCCCCCTTCCTCCTCATCCTTCCCTCCCTTCCCTAACTTTACTCCCCCTCCCCCCTCTCTACTCACTCACCCCCCCTCCCTTCCCTAACTTTACTCCCCATTCCACTCCCCCTCCCTCCCTTCCCTAAATTTACTCCCCCTTCCCCCCTCTTTCTGTATGCAAGGGGGCAACCTGCCAAGAGAGTCCCTTGTAAAACACCAACTTACTTACCTACCGACATATCCTACCTACCTACTAGCATATCTACCTACTTACCCATTTATTCGTCTCTCTACCTTCATCTTTATCTCCTCCCTTCCTTACCCATCTACCTACATACCCATATTCTTACTAATTTGCCCCAAAGCATATCTATATTTTTTTATCCGCCTGCTCATGTATGTACCAATCTACCTAACCTACTTGGCCATAGTATTTACTTATCTGTCTTTCTATTGCCTTATCTCATTGTATCCATTTGCTAAATAATTAGATAGGAAAAGGGATTTATTTAATTTATCATTTGTTTATTATTCAGCTATTAATCTATTGATCCAATTATTCCTTTTTCTATCTACTTTTTCTTTTTATTAATTTGATTAAATGTACCCATTTGCAAAATATTTAGATAGGAAAAGGGATTTATTTCATTTGTCTATTATTCAGCTATTAACCTATCTATCTAGTCATTCATTTTTCTTTTCTTTTTTTCTTTTTACTTGATTATGGACGAAAGACGTAAAGAGAAAAAACACCTTTGCTGCGTTCTGATCAATACTTAATTCTTAAAAAACGAGACGTAAAACTTACAAGGAAAAAAATAAAGATAAAATAAATGTTTCTTCTTAAAAAAATATAATAAAAAAAAATATATATACATATATATATATATGTATCCAAATTTACCCGAATTTGATCACATTCCAATGCTCACTCAAGGCAAAACTCGTTTCTACACTTCGTTCCATCGCATTTGTTTAATTAAGAGACACCCTAAGAGACAAATCCGTAACCTAAACACTCTTTATCTATTCATTAATCTTTCTTTTTCTAAATGTACATACAAAAAAATCACGAAACTAATATTTCAACCGCTTGCTGTCTAGACGAATTCGTTCACATCCTGAAGATCACTGTTGACTCAAGGCAAAACTCGTTCCCATACGCCGCTCAACCGCTGCCGTAAAGGAGACGCAAACAGCGATAAACTAGCAATGCAAACACTGACCAAGGCCCATTAAACCATATTAAACCGTATCTGCACGCGAGATCTGTGTCTTAGCGACCCAGCTGTTAATGTGGAGGTTCATCTCGTTTTGTTTTGTTTACTTTTTTTCTAATGTCTACGCGCCATACCAGAAGAAACGACGTTATGCCATTGTGATGTTCGGGTAATTTACGCTATTGTAAATATGTTAATGTATAGAATGAAATTTTCGAGTATGGGTTACGCACATCTAGCAGTGGAGTTTGAAGATTTATCGAATACTCGCTGGCAGGGGGGCTTTTTAAAGATGTATATGTATTTGTGTAAGTATAACATTGATATCACTAAACAGATGGCCTAAACTTATCTTTGATTGATAACTTTAAACAAGAAAAAAAAACTACCCAAACTCGCGATAAACTTGAATCAGTAATAATGATGATGATGATAATGATGATGATGATAATAATAATAATAATAACAATGATAATAATAATAAATAAATAAATAAATAAAAAGAAAAGAAACAAAAATGTACCCAAAATTTATTTTAAAAATCACCCAAGATTTAACAAAACAAACCCTACAAACAGCAATCAATAACAGAATTAAAAAAGAAAAGAAAAGAAAAAAAAAAAACGGAAAATGGCCGCCATGCTAACCTAACCTCCACAGACACTCCTCTAGCCCTGAGACCACGGAGGCGATCGGTTTACGAGAGCGTAAAGGCGATAAGCGCAAGGTAATGTATGGCAAGGTGTCCTTATTAGTCCCCCAGCTAATTACCATTAGGGTGTTCCTCATGGCACAAGCTTCATAAAGGTTCCTGGAGAGATGGTGCGTGAAGAGAGATGGCCACCCAGTGTAGTGTTTGTTGTGTTATAAAAGGAATCGAAGTGGAATGAGAAGTGTGTCGAAGTGGGATGAGAAGTGTGCTTGGGAGGCGCTTGTGCGAGAGCTTTGTGGGTGTAGTTGTTATTGCGTTTTTTTTTTTTTTTTTTTTTTTTTAATCTCGTTTTTAGTCTCGTTATGGCTAGGTTATTTTGTGTGTTTGTTTGTTTATGTGTGTGTGTGTGTGCGTGTCTGTGTTTGTGTTTGTTTGTGTTTGTGTGTGTGTGCGTGTGTGTGTTTGTGCGTGCGATCCTCTCTTTATCCCTCTTTCCTTCAATCCTTCCTTCTCGACTTTTTACACTCTCTCCCTCCCTTTTACACAACATTCCTCCCTTCCTCTTTCCCTCTTACCTATTCTCCCTCTCAGCCTCTTATTCTCTCTTACCCCTTATGTCCCTCTCGCCTTCCCGCCCTT
The DNA here is from genome assembly GCA_017312705.2 of Penaeus japonicus. Classification (NCBI taxonomy): domain Eukaryota; kingdom Metazoa; phylum Arthropoda; class Malacostraca; order Decapoda; family Penaeidae; genus Penaeus; species Penaeus japonicus. The sequence goes on from BOPN01000100.1 coordinate 466,401, forward strand.
ACTCCTTCCCTCTCACTCCTTCCACTACTCTCGCCTTCCCTCCCTCCCTTGCTCCTTCCCTTTCGGCCTCTCTTCCTTCCGTTACTCCTTCCCTCTCACTCCATCCGTCCCTCCTTCTCTCCCTTACTCCTTCCCTCTAGCCCTCTCTTCCTTCTTTTACTCCTTCCATCCCTCACTCCATCCGTCCCTCTCGCACTCCTTCCCTCCCTTACTCCTTCCCTCTCACTCCATCCGTCCCTCCTTCTCTCCCTTACTCCTTCCCTCTAGCCCTCTCTTCCTTCTTTTACTCCTTCCATCCCTCACTCCATCCGTCCCTCTCGCACTCCTTCCCTCCCTTACTCCTTCCCTCTCACTCCATCCGTCCCTCCTTCTCTCCCTTACTCCTTCCCTCTAGCCCTCTCTTCCTTCTTTTACTCCTTCCATCCCTCACTCCATCCGTCCCTCTCGCCTTCCCTCTCTTACTCCTTCCATCCCTCTCGCCTTCCCTCCCTTACTCCTTCCCTCTCACTCCATCCGTCCCTCTTGCTTCCCTTTCTTACTCCTCCACCTCCCTCTCACCTTCCCTCCTTCACTCCATCCCTCTCGCCTTCCCTCCCTCCCTTAATCTTCCCTTTCCTTTACTCCTTCCCTCGCGCCCTCTCTTCCTTCCTTTACTCCTTCCCTCTTACTCTATTCGTCCCTCTTTTCCTTACTCCTTCCCTCTCTCTCACCTACTCTCCCTTACTCCTTTTCACTCACTCCTTCACCTCCCTCCCTCCTTCCCTCTCAATCAATCCGTCACTCTCGCCTCCCCTCTCACCTTCCCTCTTGCCCTCTCTTCCCTCCCTTACTCCTTCCATCCCTCTCCCCTTCCCTCCCTTACTCCTTCCTTCCCTCTCACTCCTTCACCTCCCTCTCACCTCTCTCTCACCTCCCCCACTGCGCCCGAAGGTCCAACAAAGAGGGACCAGCCCCGGGTAGCGCCGAACCACAGTGTTAATGGTCTCCTCCCACGCACCAACAAAGCACAACCCGGATTTATGGGACTGCAAGGCTGACTTAATCGTCGACTCCATTCCCGTCAGCTAGCATTTTTCTTATTTTTATTTCTCTTTTTCTTTTTTTTTTTTTCTTTTTTCTTTTTGAATCGACCGTCGAGTAGTAATGGTGCTCCGGAGGTCGAGTCCAAAGATGGGAGAAGGGAAGGAGGTAACCGAGGGAGTTCGTATCTCGAGAGCTGGTGTATATATCATTCCAGTTAGCTTAGCTTGATATGTTGGTATCGTGGAATTGTTTTTCATGCATACTCTTGCGTTTCTTCTTCTTTTTTTCTTTCTTTCTTTTCTTTCTTTTTTCTTTTTTTGTTCTTTGTTTTGATTTGGGATATATATATTTCCCTGGTTATCTCGAGTCTTTTTTTTTCTTTTTACTATTATTTCACGTTCGACCCCGATAATCTAGACGCCATTT
>BOPN01000100.1:472849-485349 GCA_017312705.2 Penaeus japonicus
ACCTACGAGTACACGATGTCGGAGAATCTATAACCATCTATAATCATCTCGTTTTCTTTGTTTATTTATATCAATTCCAAAAGTCCGCTTCAAAAAGGATAAAAATAATGTCATGTCCCCGATTCGATCTTCTTTGGTTACAAAACCAAAGAAACTAGTAAAGACAAACAACACTACCTTGTAATACATTAAGTGACGTATCTGTTTCCCAGTTCTAACCTAGATAGCTTGTTTCGTTTTTTTTTTCGTTTTTTTTTCCAATCATGTGTAACCAGATTGCCCACTTTTGTAGCCAAATTACCTGATTAAAGATATCAGTTTGCTTAATTCAAAAAATTAATCGATTTGGTTGTTACGATAAACTTGACTAACTACATCTGACGAAAATATCTCATAACTCTATCGAACCTAAATTGAGCTATTTAATTGAGTATACTTTATAAGTCTATCTTGCCAAAGTATCTGACAAATTGATCTAGTCCCAATATCAGACAAGTCTATCTATCCGAAATATTTCTCAAAATGTATCTAGTCGAGATATCTCCATAGATTAGCAGCTTACCTAACGAACCTACCTGTCGAAATCTACCTGACCAATCTACCTCACTGATATATATGCGGGTGTAACGTCAGCAATTTTTCCGGCCCAATTTAACCCAACGGGCTAATATGGCGAGGCTTGAAAGATCTCTTGCCTAATCGCTTGATAAAAAGATTACGGACTTGAATCCATCTTCAGTGTCGTAATCACAGGGATTGATCTAGGGCACGATGGTGGTGTGAAGAAGAAGAAAAAAAATAGAAAAAAAAAGACATGGCGAAGATTTGGAAGATTAGAAAAAAAAAGTTGATGACAACGACAGCGAAGAAGAAGGAGTAGAAGAAAAAAATGGAAGGGGGAGACGAACAAGAAAATGCCGAAGAATAAAAGGTAACTAAGGTTAATGTTAAAAATACTATAATCATAGCAAGATTATATATAAAACAACAATGAAAACTAATGTGAATACCGAGGCAAAACACAATGCCCGAAAAAGTGATAAGAAATAAAAAGCTTAAAATTTGGCGGGAAAAGTAAGGTAAAATTGGCGGGAAAACGAGGTTCCTGTTAGATCTAAAAAAAGATAACCTTATTATTTGTTATTACTCAAAATACCTTGAGCTCTGATTAATGTAATTATAGGCATGATTCCCCGTGACAAATACGGCTTTCATTTTACTCCAATGTCTCACTGTTTGAACATATAAGTGTTTTGGGTTAACTGTCTTGAATATTACAACATAGGGCTCCTTAACTAGAAATCATGTTGCAATTTCCTTACCCAATAAAATGTCATGATTATTATTATCATTGCTATCTGGAAAATTGAAGAAATAGTTTGCATGCATAGTATATAAAAAAGAAAGGTATTATGCTAAGTGGGAATAACATGTAATAATAATGATGGCAATGGAGGAGAAAAGGAAAAATAATACATAAATTAAAAAATCGCACAAAATAAACACCCACACACCACATAAAGGACCAAACAACAACCCGTCACGCCCACACGCCCACCCGCCCACGGAGTCACACGAGCCACCCGAAAGCTCACCTTGTAATAACCTGTAATCAGCGAACCGCCTGTAATTTGCCAATGGTGTCGTGTGCAAATCCTCGCCACTGTGATTGCAGCCTTCTGGAATATTCGGAAGTTTGACTTGGTGTGTATCTCTTTCTATCTTTCTACCCTTGGTTTATCTCTGTTTGTTTGTACTTGTTTTCTTTTTTTTCTTTCTTTCTTTTGTTTTATCTTCTATTTTCTATTGTATTCGGCTGTTCTATTCGTTCTATCTACCTTCTACCTCTCCCCCCCCCCTCTACCTTTTCCTCCCTCTTCCTCTTCTTTTTCATCCCTCTCCCTCTTCCTTTCCTCCCTCTCCTTCCCCTTTCCCCTCCTCCCTCCTCTCCTCTCCTCTCCTCTCCTCTCCTCTCCTCTCTCTCTCTCTCTCTCTCTCTCTCTCTCTCTCTCTCTCTCTCTTTCTCTCTCTCCCCCTCATATAAGCCAGCTTGAGTATTTATTCTGTATCTCGCGCTTTAAGCAATGTTCCATGATACAATATTATTCAGTCAAAATAACGTATATTGAGTAAAACATATTTACAGTATCTCTCTCTCTCTCTCTCTCTCTCTCTCTCTCTCTCTCTCTCTCTCTCTCTTTCCCTCCCACTCCCTCTCCCTCTCCCACTCCCCCCCCTCTCTCTCTCTCTCTCTATCTTCTCCTTCTCCGTCTCCTCTCTCTCTCTCCCTCTCTCCCTCTCTATCTTCTCCCTCTCCCACTCCCTCTCTCTCTCTCTCTCTCTCTCTCTCTCTCTCTCCCTCTCTATCTTCTCCTTCTCCGTCTCCTCTCTCTCTCTCCCTCTCCCTCTCCCTGTTTATGACTCAGCAGCTGTTTGTTATATTCCCCTGGGGACTTGGATTTATGAACTGTTACTTGCTTACTGCTTTTTAACTACCATGCAATTCCTACGAAGTGTATGGTAGTGTCTGCTTGTGTTTGTTGCGTATTGTATAATTTGTCTTGTTCTTTATCTAATCAGTATGATGAGTGTAGTGATACTATTACTAATTATACTACTACTGCTGCTGCTGCTAAGGATTGTGATGATAAATGATGAGAATGATAAAAAGGATGGGAAATATAAAACTTACAAAAGCAATGCAAAGGGATATTTCAGAAATGAGATCAAATTCGAAATATTTCTGGCTGTTGCCCCCTTCCCTTTTCTTTTCCTCATTACACCCCTCCGTTCCCCATACCCTAACAACCTAACAGTCACTTCACCTTCCTACCTTCCGTATCCTACCCTACCCCCCTTCCCCCTCCCCGTACTCTCTACTCTCTCCCCTCCCCCCTCCCACTGTTTACTCCCCCTCTCTCTACCCCCCTACCCCCCTTCCCCCTTCCCCGTACTCTCTACCCTCTCCTCCCCCCCCCCCCACTCTGTTTACTCCCCCTCTCTCTACCCCCCTTCCCCTTCGCCCTCCCCCGTACTCTCTACCCTCTCTCCCCCCTTCCCACTCTATTTACTCCCCCTCTCTCTACCTCCTACCCCCCCCCCCCCGCTACTCTGACATCACCACCTCAAAGCTTATCCTAAAATATGTGACAAATATGCAAATTAATCGCCCCTTCCCTTCCCTTTTCTTATGAGGACTTCTGTAAAAGGAAAATGCTTACTTATATGTAAACTTTTGTTTTGTTTTACGTTTTAAATTTCCCAAACACGTGTTTTTTTCGATGAGTAATGGTTTAACCTTGAAATGAATTGGTGTGTATTTTAAGTATTTGTCTTTGTTCGTCTTTTTTCATTTTTTTGATTGGTTGTTGGATGTGTTCTCGTGTGTAATTAGTGGTACAGTTAATAAAGGTGTATTGTATACAGTTGTATTGGGTGTGCTGCAATATTCATACAGATAATTAGTAAATTATGTAAGGTAGAGAGAGAGAGAGAGAGAGAGAGAGAGAGAGAGAGAGAGAGAGAGAGAGAGAGAGAGAGAGAGAGAGAGAGAGAGAGAGAGAGAGAGAGAGAGAGAGAGAGAGAGAGAGAGAGAGAGAGAGAGAGAGAGAGAGAGAGAGAGAGAGAGAGAGAGAGAGAAGAGGGAGGGAGAGAGAGAGAGAGAGAGAGGGAGGGAGGGAGAGAGAGAGAGAGAGAGAGAGAGAGAGAGAGAGAGAGAGAGAGGTAGAGAGAGAGAGAGAGGCAGGCCTATATGTGAATTAAAATTCTCCTTTTCAAAGTAAACACAACTTAGCAAGACAAAAGGGAAATTCGACTCTATGTGATCGGATCGAACTCTTCCTGAACGCATTCAAGCACTCCTTATCCGCTTTGCTTTTGTTTTTATGTTAATATCCACCGCTCCAGCGACCTTCATACTTTTTCTTAAGCAAAACAAAAACTCTTAGATTAAACCTTTGTTGTATTTCATTCTCTTGAAGTCTTCTTTTGTATGTCTATTATTTATCATCTCAAAGTTCCGCGCACAATTACATAAATGTTTTGTTTTTGTTTTTCTCCTTTTTTATTGAACTGGTCCTTTTTGGTCACATAAATGGCTCGCTTCTCTTCTTGCGCTTCGCTATTTGCTTTTGTTCCTAAATTGCTAGTAGAGATTTACAATGGCATGCGGGAAAAATATCATATGCAATTCTACATGGTAGCATTGTATGGTATTCATTTTACTACATTTTACTTCAGGTTAAAACATATTTCACCGTATATCACATCTTTCGTGAACAACAAATATTCTTTCAATACCGTACTTTTTCACTCCCACAACCCAATAAAACAATAAAAAAAAAACAAATACAACAACAAACACTACATATAATCCAGCACTCTAGAACAAAACCCCACTTATTTAACAAAAAACACTCCCATTGTATATCGTTGTTAATTCAAGCCATAAATCTTAGCACACACATCCTTACATAGGGTTCGGCCGCCATATCCTTCGCTATGCAGAAGTGATCTATTTAAGGATTAGCGAATCAGATTGGTCGGCTATGTGGTTGGTGTTGTAGAAGGAAAGAGTAGGTGGAGTTTGATTAATGTTTTTTTTTTTTTTTTTTTTTTTTTGGGGGGGGGGGTAAGAGTGTGATGTCAATGAGCAAATAATTATTAGGTAATAAATATGTGGTCATGTATAGATATATACGTACATATACCGGCGCGAATAAATATAATCAAACATATACACGCACACACAAATTCAGAGATACACATAAAAATACACAGACACACACACACATAAACACACACACATACATACACACACACATAAACACACACACAAGCACACACACACAAGCACACACACACACACACAAGCACACACACACACACAAGCACACACACACACACACACACACACACACACACACACACAACATCCCCTCCTCCTCCCCTCCCCCTCCTCCCTGCCCTTACCCCCTCCCCCCTCCTCCCTCCCCTTACCCCCTTCCACCCCCCCCCCCACCCCCCCGCTCCTCCCCTTCACATGAAATGACTCATCCGGCGACAGTTGCGATAAATAATGCAGGTCAGTGAGATGATAAACTTGATACGGATCAAGATTAACATGAACATTAACATGAACATATAGCGACGATTCATCTTGAAGGGAGTGAGATGAAGGAGGTGACCAATTAGGAGAAGGGGGGGAGGGGGGAAGGGTGATGAATTGTGATGAATGGGTAGAGATGAGGGACAAGTAAGTGGTAAGCGTGAGGGAGAGATGAGGGGTGTCTAGACATGAGGGAGAGGTGAGTGGTGGACATGAGAGAGAAATGAGTGGTGGACATGAGGGAGAGGTGAGTGGTAAACATGAAGATGTGAATAGTAGGCGTGAGGGAGAGATGAGGGGTGTCTAGACATGAGGGAGAAGTGAGTGGTGGACATGAGGGAGAAGTAAGTAGTTGGCATGAGGGAGAAGTAAGTAGTTGACATGAGGGAGAAATGAGTGGTAAAGGTGAGGGAGAGGTGAGTGATAAACATGAAGATGTGAATCGTAGGCGTGAGGGAGAGATGAGGGATGTCTAGACATGAGAAAGATGTGAGTGGTAGACATGAGGGAGAGGTGAGTGATGGATGTGAGGGAGAAGTGAGTGGTGGATATGAGGGAGAGGTGAGCGGTATATATGAGGGAGAAGTGAGTGGTAGGTGTGAGGGAGAGGTGATTGGTAAACATGAGTGAGAGGTGAGTAGTGGATATCAGGGAGAGACGAGTGTTAAACATGAGAGAGAAATGAATGGAAGATGGGAGGGAGAGATTAGACATGAGATGAAAGTGAGCAGTAGACATGATAGGAAAGATTAGTAGTGGATAAGGCGGAGACTCTCTCTCTCTCTCTCACTCTCTCACTCTCTCTCTCTCTTTCTCTCCTCCTCTATCTCTCCCTCTCCCTTCCTCCTTCCCTCCCTCCCTCTCTCTCCCTCCCTATCTCTCTCCTTCCCCCACTCCCACTCCCTCTACACACCCACTCCTGAACGCAAACTCACACTCACGAATCACTCCCCTTGCTCTTCCCAATCACCCCCAATCACCCACGCGCCCACGATAAAGCAAAGATAAGCGAGACCAAGGCCGCCCACGCCCACCCGAGGAAGAACCACGAGAGAATGCTAAGCTGGAGATCGTGGGCGGCGCTATACTGATATAACCTTGACTTCCCGAGCTGAAATATGGAACTTGAAGGACGGAAAGTATTGGTTTGTGAATGTTTGTCTGTCTGTCTGACTATGTTTTTTGCTTTATCTATTCATCTATCTATCTAAAAATCTCTCCATCTATCTATCTATCTATATATCTATCTATATCTCTCTATCCATCTATTTATCTAAATATCTACCCATGTATCTATCTATATACATATATCTATCGGTTTATCCATCTATTTATCTAAATATCTCTCCATGTATCTATATACATATATCTATATCTCTCTGTCCATCTATTTATCTAAATATCTCGCCATGTATCTTTCTATATACATATATCCATCTATTTATCTAAACATCTCTCCCTGTATCTATATGCATATATCTATATCTCTCTAGCCATCTATTTATCTAAATACCTCTCCATATATCTATCTAGACATATTCATCCATCTATTTGTCTATCCATCTACTTATTTAAATATCTCTCCATCTATCTATCTCTCTATCCATATATCTGTGAAGGAAAGGTTGAAAAAATATATATTGCGATTATTAAAAAAAAAAAAAAGTAAATAAGAAAAAAATGGAAGTATTAGATTCACTGATTTTTCTTCCGTAATTGTTTATCTGATCTTTATTAGTAGTAATAGTTGTGATAGTAGAAGTATTTATCAACGTGATTGTTATTACTATCATTATTGTTCTATCACTCGTGTGTGTGTGTGTGTGTGTAGATAAATTTTAACCTTCAAAATCACATGAATAGAAAGATCCTGATACTTCTTTACTGACGTATCGAAGTCACCTCGCAAGTTTGATCTATTGCGCAATTAATTCTACTCTTGTTTATTTGATCTGGTGTTTGTTTGTCTGCTTCTCTGTTTTGGGGTTTCTGTATGTATGTCTCCGTTTCTCTTTCTCTGTCTCTGTCTGTCTGTCTGTCTGTCTGTCTCTCTCTCTGTCTCTCTCTCTCTCTCTCTCTCTCTCTCTCTCTCTCTCTCTCTCTCTCTCTCTCTCTCCCAAACACACACATACACACAGACGCACACACTCTCTCTCTCTCTCATTCCCTCTCAAACAAACACACACGCGCACACACACACATTCCAACGGTTAATTGCACCGAGATATGATCAGGGCGGGGAATTAACACCTCTGATTTACATACTTGATTCGGCTAATCATTTTTATACAGACTAAATGATTCGCCATTCTCCCTAAGCGCTTTGTGGCCGTACTGAGATTGGCGCACAGGGCAAGCGTGTGAGGCTAATGACACAGCCCATTAATGCCCATTAACTTCCATCCTGTGTTTTAAACGAAGGGGAGAGAGGGAGGGAGAGAGGGAGGAAGAGAGGGAGGGAGGGAGGGAGAGAGAGAGAAGGAGGGAGGGGGAGGGAGGGAGGGAGGGAAAGAGGGAGGGAGGGAGGAAGGGAGAGAGGGAGGGAGGGAGGGAAGGAGGGAGAAAGAGAGATATAGAGATATAGAGAAAGAGATAGAGAGAGAGAGAGAGAGAGCACAGACATGGTGACTTTTATATTTCTTTATTCATCTTCTCTCCCCCTTCGATTTTTGTACTTTTATTTATTAGATCCTTATTTTTTATTTTTTTATTATAAAAAGTGAGATCGTTTTGATTACGAATAAGCCTGTTTACCTGGACAGATAAATCCGGTTTTATGAGACGGAAGTGAGATCCTATTTTTTTTTTAAGTCTTGTTTCTTATGCTCTCTCTTTCTTTTATTCTCCCCTTTCCTCCCTCCCTCCCACCCTTTCCCCTCCCCTTCCCTTCTTCCCCCCTCCATCCCTCCCACCCCTTCCCCTTCTCTTCCCCTCCCCCTACCTCCCTATCACCCCTTCCCCTACCCTTCCCTCCCTCCCTCCAACCCTTTCCCCTCCCCCTCCCTCCCCTTCCCTCCCCTCCCACCCTTTCCCCTTCCCTCCCTCCCACTCTTTCCCCACCCCTTCCCTCCCTCCCATTTACCGAAAGTGATCCTTCGCTAATCACCAGAAGAGCACACACACACACACACACACACACACTTGTTTCCTCGTGCCCGTAAGGCTTGCCAACCGCGAACCAAGTTAGGAGACGCATAAACGACGTGATTAGCATTGCAGTAGTAGAAAACGTTAACCGACCCGTGCATCTTGGACAAAACCACGTTAAAAAAACTCTTGTCTTCATCAATTATACTGGAGAACAAGTGTCAATGGCTAATCTAATGCGTGTGTTCGCTTTGTGACGTGGGGTTTGCATAGTTTCTTTAAGTACGTTTATTCTGTTTTATTGTTTTCTTTCTTTTTCTCTCTTTTGCTATCTGAGGATTTGTTTAGTTCTTGGTTTTGTCTCATAATTATGTTTGGATACGAAATTTTCCTTCTTACAATGAGCTTTTTTTTTTAGATATCATATAAGTTTGTCCTTATATCTATTTTTAAAATCTTCTCATGTGTAGGATAGTAACTGCCCGATATATAAACTTTTTTTTTCTCTAATTAACTCTTTTATAACTTTTTTTCGTACATCTAATGAACCAAAATGGCCGATATGCAGCCTTTTAATCACACCTAGGCCATTTTTCCGCATAAAGAGTAAACCAAATGGCCAATACACAGCCTTTTAAATTACTTCTCAGCCATTTGTCAATATCAACATATACACCAAACGTTCAAGTACTTGTTCAGCGTTCAGCAAGTCATTATCTATTCCATCTTCCAGTGATATTATACAAATAACTTCATTTCCGACCCGATAATCGCATTCAGTGACATGTATCACTTATTAAGGCAAATTACTGATGTAAATTACAAGTAAAATAACTTTTTTAAGCGGCCACCACATCCAAAAGCTTGATGAGAGATAAGAGATAAAAAGATTGATGAGAGATAAGCCCAATTGTGCATAATATTTGTGACATATATACTAAGTAATTCTCATTTACATTGTCACTGTTACATTATGCTTACGTCTTGGAATCTTATGAATGAGATAGTATCAGCGATAGCCTTTGTGTTACAACTGTTAGATGTAATCTGTTTATTTATCATTCTCTCTCTTCCGCGTATACAGAGACCGGTTGACGCACACACGTACAGATACACAAGAGGCTTACATACAACACACGAATCCGTTCACAAACACGCTAGCACACGCATAAACAAATACTTCTTCACACTTGCACATAGACATCCCTTCACACAAAAACAAAAACAAACACTACTCTCAACATAAACATCCCTCTACACACACACACACACACACACACACACACACACACACACACACACACACACACACACACACACACACACACACACACACACACACACACACACACGCGCGCACACACACACACACACACACACACACACACTCACACACACACACACACACGGGTAATAAGAAGCAGGATATCACAGGTAGAATTATACCGCCACGGGCTTTGAGTGATGGTGATGTGATGGTGTTTATGATGATGAGGTAGAATATTTAATGACGGAGGAAGAAGCTTCACCGATAGTTGTCCATTGGGGGACGAAAAAGTGGATATTTGCAATTGCAGATGTTGAAAGGACAGATAGAAGACTCTGGGTGAATTAGTGTCACCGTAAAAATAAAAAAACGAAATGTGTTTGCAAAAGATATATGTAGTTTTGATTTTCGTTATCAAGGATTTTGTGTTGTTGTGTAGTTGTTTGGTTGTTTCGCTGGGATATCCCTATTTTGAGTTATTCTCTCAACGGATGTTATTCTGTCTTTTGGTTCTTAATTTTTCTTTTTGTTTCATTTTCTTTCACTTTCGTTTTCATTACTATTTCTCTTCACTTTATTTGTTTTTATTTTTTTTCATCTCTATTATATGCACTTTGTTTCTTTAATCACTATGGACACGTTTATAATATAGAATTCCACACCGAAGATCGAAAAAAAAAATAATATCTTATCGATCTATGTCATTTTGAAAAAAATGACATGCACAAGATATAAAAAAAAATAACCGTTAGAAAACACCACTTTTTTTAAAATCTGAACGAACACTCAAGAAAAGTATCTTTCTTTAGAAAGATAAAGAAAAACGCTGGAACAAGCTAAGATTTCTGCATGTAAAGCTATACTAAAAATATATATATACAAACAAAAACCAATGTTTCTGAATCAAGCAAATGAACTAACAGACCAACGAAAATATATAAATAACAAGAATATATAAATAAATGACACACAATCGAGTATGATAAATATTCAAGGAACGAGAGACACAAACACATCTCGCGCGTGAAATACGTCAGCGTACTCGAGGTCACATGAATGGAGCATCGTGGAGCTTTCATGAATGAACCCCGGGGCAAGAATTTATGAATGAATTTGCGGATTCAACTATGTAGAAGCCGGAACTAAACCTATGCCTGAGTCTTGAAGTTTAGTTCCGAAATAAAGTTGTTATATTTCTGTTTTTTTTTTTTTTTTTTTTTTTTTTTGTAAGAAAGGATAAATCTATGAAGGGACGTTATTTAATTTTTTCTTCTGTTTCTTTGTCTTTGTTTGACTTTTTTTTCTATGTTTGAATGTCTCTGCCTCGCTTTGTGTGTGTGTTTGTGTGTGTGTGTGTGTGTATGAGCGTGCGCGAATGTGTGTTGTTTGTCTATATGTAGTAACGTGTGTGTACGCGTGTATAAGTAAGTATGCGGGTGTGATTGTGTGTATATCTATCCATATCCTTTACCTTATCTAAAATTCATTCAGTTTGCTCAATATACTTGACTCTGCGTGAGAGAGTCAAAGGAAGAACTTGACGACTGAACACTTCCTGTCATAACAAGTTCACGTTCTTTTTGTCATTAAATAAGTTACACTTTCTTCTCTCTTCTTATCTTTTTATAATCTATTTTTATCTGCTTATTAGCTTCGTATTTATTTGTTTATCTTTTAATGTACTCTTTTTTTTATAATAAAAATTTCGATATTATTTTAATATTTAATACGATGCACAGAAGGGAAAGTGTCTTCATGACACGAAAGAAAAATAAAAAGATATCATGAACATTATCTTTCAAAGAGACTTTCCCGACATAATCACCAAAAATATTCCTTTTATTGTCAAACCTTTAGTTGCTATTTGCATGCAATATTTTTGTGCGAACAAAAACAAGCCTAACAGACCAGTGGCGACAGAACTCATCAGTAATTTCCAATAAAGTTGTCACTTCGACGACTTATAAACGAAAATCTTTATTAATTTATCTGAGCTCGTTCTTAAAATCATCACCTGTTCAAAAAGAGAATTTCCGAATTTTCTGGCTTCGAAAACATGATATGCTGGTATGCAAGATTCTTGTTTTATGCCTTAAAGAACTCGTTGTGAATGAATCAGTTATGTGTTGATTTGTAAGCATTGTTTGGGGGGACTTGAAGTTCGCTAAATGTTGTCTTGTGTTACAGTTATTTGATACTTCTCTTTTATTCTAATCTTTCGTATTAGGAACTCTCACTCACTCACATTCTCCCGTCCCCTTCTTCCTCTCTCTATATATACACACACATACGTAAATATATGTGTGCGCGCAAGCACGCACACATACATAAGCATGTACATGTGTTTGTCTGTGTGTGTGTGTGTGTGTGTATTTGTTTACACACATGCCCATATGCATATGCACAAACGCACAATACATACCAACAACCCTATACCCACATCGCACCAACCATACATACGAAAATTACATTTCATTCAAAAAATAAATAGACAAATAATACGAGAGAAAAATCCAATATCCCCAAAACAAATTAAAATGTTAATTTTAAAAAAGGGTCGCCAATCCCAGCTCAAAACGAGGTCATGTCCCAACAAATAAAAAAGAAGCTTCGCCAATCCCAACTTTAGAACAAGGTCACGTCCCAACAATTTTTTTAAAAAGGTCACCAACCCCAACTTCAAAACAAGGTCACGCCCTAACAAATCAAAAAAAAGAAGAAAAAACAGGTCGCCAATCCCAACTTCAAAACAAGGTCACGCTCCAACAAATCAATAAAAGAAGGAAAAAAAGGTCGCCAATCCCAACTTCAAAACAAGGTCACGCCCCAACAAACAAACAAAAACAAAACAAAAAACAACAACAACGAAGGATCGCCAATCCCAACTCCACTTACCGTGCGTGGCAAAGTGAGTGAGAGCGCGTGAGTGAGGGCCAGCGGGGTCACAGTTCCCACGTGCGATCTTGGCGAGAGTTCGAGCACAACTGAGAGCTCGTTTGTGTTCCGAACCCGGCCGAGCTCCTCCTCTCTGGCGCTGGT
>BOPN01000100.1:490349-492849 GCA_017312705.2 Penaeus japonicus
AGAATGGTTTTGTATGAATCTTGACTTATTCCGCATCAGACTATTTGCATATTTTGTTCAAGATATTCGGTTTCTTATCATTTCTTTCTATTGTACGTTGTTAAACTTTCGTGGCTTAATAATAAAAAAATGGACGTCATGCAGACACAAAATGAATTATAAACTAAACAGAGTATAGTTAAAGGCTTTTGATTATCACAAAGGGACGAGTTCTGTGAATCCCTAAAAAATAATTGGTCGGCTTTTCCGCATGTTGAGAAGAACTTATATGATCTGTTTCTATTTTGACAGTTTTTTAGAACCAAGTTAATTAATGAGTTTACAGCTAGGATCTCAAGCTCTTAAAAAATATCCTGTTTTCCCCAGTAAATTGAAAAAGTACAGGATGCTAACAACTGTTTTCATGGATTATTCTCTCTTGTCCACGTCTCCGGAAGTCTTCAAGAAAAATAGTACTTTTTTTGTTGAATATATGTGTTGCTTATGGATGTCAAGGGATGTGTGACTACATTAATTAAATTTATTGTAAAGGGATTAAATGCCTTCAACCTCTCTGTTCGTTTGATTATTGAAGCTATAACTTTGTTATAGTTAACTAACAACATTCGTGCAACAAACAAGAAACGAAATAACATAAGACTACAGACCTTTTCCATAATATATTTACTTCCGGTTTCCACAGGGTTAGAATAAGCAGAAATTAAGTTGACTGATAAAAAAAAAATGCAATACCACTGGTTCTTTAACATTTCCAATATGTATTATCACGAGTATGCGACGTAAATGTTATTAATAATTTCATATACATATTAATAATTTACATACAATGTGACGTAAATGTTAATAACATCACCTTTTCATCTCACAACACAATACAAAAAATCAACCTCATCTTAAACTGGGAACATCCAATAAAACACCAAGAGTGAAATGGTGGGACTTTTATATTCTCTCTACAGTTTCGTTACATGCATATTGGGTATCATCTTCATAATCAACAGTAACTTTCATCTTATATACAAGGCCTACAGACTGACGACACCTCATAGTTAGTTTTCCGGTAAAGTCGTAAGACACAAAGTGAGGATGACGGCAGAGAACAATGCTTTCATTTGATTTGCAATTGCTCGAGATTGAATTAGAAGTTTGTTTAAGGTGATGATAAATAATCGTGCTTCCAGAGGAGAAAATAGAACTGCATGCGTTGCCCTTCATTCAACCATGATGATTACACCATATTGCAGAAAGCTTGAATGGAAAATTTGGATACTATTTATATACATGAATTACAGATCTTTTACAAATAATATATACATGATAACATTAGCATAATTCTACCCATCATCCTCAGGACACATAGAACAAGGTGCATTAACTGCAGACAGAATATCAATGTAAAACTGCAGCATTATGTATAGAGGGGGGGGAGAAATTTCTCTTCTTTTTATCAAGTTAAAATGGAAGAACGAGAATAAGACCTTGAAAATATAAACAAGAGGAAAATATTCACATAAAAAAAGAAAGATCTCAGGTTAATATTTAGCATGTCGTTATATGATGGATCTCTTGTGCTTCTACTGGATGGAGGAAAAATATAACACTGCCGAGACGTTGACGGTTTTCCCCGCACAAAAAGGGGTTCCTCGCAGGGTTCTCTCTTCAGGTATCGAACCATACACTGTGAGGCAGCGATCATGGACAGTTAACAGTTAACAAAATTAAGGACCCTTGAGACAACCTGACTGACTGGGTGGGATCTTTCTTGAAGCTAATTCACATCTAACATTTTATATATATATTACAAAATCAATATTTGGATACTCTTTATACATGTAGTGTAAACTTATAGCAAAGTCATTAAAAGCACTCAAAACCGTGCAGTGTTAAGAAGGAAATAATAAGAGTACTGTATATACCTGTGACTTTTCATTATGTGTAGATATGTATATAGAAATGTATATGAGTTCAAAGCATACAGAAAATGCAAATAATTTTTTTTTCTCTTTTATTAGTGATTAATTAGTTAGCTCTAGACTGGTCATTATGCTTTACATTAGACATATAATATATCTCTTATATACTTTTATTATTTATCTCCCTCTCAAAGACTAAGTACAATGTAGTCCCCAGCATATCCTAAAGATGAGACTTGTTTACGCTTTTCTTCACCTGTTGGCAGTGTCATAATACCATAATTCCTTGCTAAAACATTTATACAAGTTGATGGGGAATATTGCCTAATGAGTAAGACCTTTCAGTTCATCCAGCTCTGTAATCATGATAACATTATAACTTTATTGCCTATGCGGTGATTTACTAAAAAAAAGACTTTAAAATTTCCTGCTTTGGTGAGAAGAATATGATGGGAGAAAAAGAGATAGTGGGAGAATAAGAGGAGAAGGAAGAGAAGGAGGAAGGGGAACAGGATGAAGAGAAAGCAGAGATAATAATGAAACACATAACTGCATGGCAAAAATATTTCAAGGGAACTTAAAGAATA
>BOPN01000100.1:497849-505349 GCA_017312705.2 Penaeus japonicus
AACGGAGATATTGCATGCCACATCAATCAACAAAGAAACCAAACATTCATAAAAAGCATGAAGAACAAAAAAAAACACAAAACACACTATAAAAAAAAAAAATCATAATAAAAAATAAAAAAGTCAAATCAAACAAAAAATATAACACACATCTCAGCCAAACAAACCAAAAACACTAGACCCTCTGAGAAAAAAAAAAAAAAAAAAACAATAATATTATTATAAAAAAAAAAAAAGTAAAAGAAATCATGCCACATATTTGCAAGAACTCAACTACTCACCAAATATACTTACCAAAATAATTTTCAGGCTGGGGATTCTACTATTCATTATTTAATCTAGAACATGAAAGAAATCAAAGTAAACTAAGGTAAAGCAACAATGAATAAACAAAAAGATAAAAAAAATATATATCTTTCAACCTTCCTCAATCCAAAACAACACCCTTCACAAAATCTAAACTCTCTCTTTCAAAGCATGTTGCAATAATATGCCGTAGCTAGATTCATCCTTGCAAACACTCACGGGCAAAATAGGGATGGATCTCCATTCCACAACAGATATAAAGTTGTTCTACAATATCATTAATTTCATGAATCAATTGGTTTTCAAAGGTGTCAAAATGCAACTTGCTTCACAGCAACATGAAATAACACAACGAGAGGTGGTGAGTTGGGATTGCACACTAATTCTGTCCCATGATGAGATCTCTGCCGTGCAATTTGGTGGCACAATCATAATTATGATGATAATAATATGAAAGAAAAATAATGCAAAAAAAGAAAGATTGGAGAAAATTATAATCATAACAACAATAATAATAAAAAAAATAATAAAATAGCAGCAACAACAACAACAATAATAAAAAGTGACATTGATAATGATAATAATAATAATGATCATAATTAGAACAATGACAATGATAAAATAATAATGATTAAATGTCTATAATCATTATTTTGATTTCAATAATAATAATAATAATAATAATAATAATAATAATAATAATAATAGTAATAATAATAATAATAATAACAACAACAAAAATAATGATATATCATGATAATACCAGTAATAATAATATTTATATATACAAAAAAAACTATAACAATAATAATAAAAATTAGGCAAAAAGTACTAATAACATTAACTGATTACTATTATCATTATAATAATAAAAACAACTTTGACACTACTAGAACTAAACAAAAATAAAAGCCACTTCAGCTCTTTCCCTCAAAACCAAGCTAAAGTCATGCCACTCTCTAAACCCCATTGCCCTAAACCTTCACACCAGCCAGCCACCTCTCCCCTGAACATAGAGATAGACATAGGAACACACACGCACGCAAACAAACAAACCCTCACACTCGAGTGGCGAGCCTCGCAATCCTTCCCCTTGCCCACAGTCCCTCTCCCTCCCTCCTCCTTCCCCCCCTCTAATGCCCTCTTCACTCTCTCTTACCTGGGGTGTAATATGTGGGTTGCGAGCTCGCGTTAAGAGAGGTGTTCTCAGTGGCCCCGGCCCCCATGGCGGCGAAGGGATTGGTGGGGTTGGGAGACGGCTGGGGGGGAGGCATGGCGAAGACGGGCTGGGATGCTCCAGAGCTAGGCTCGCCGGCACCGGGGGTCCTGAGGGGGGGAGAGAAAGGTCGGGGGTGTTGAAATGTTGATTTTGTAAGGGAGCAAGAGAGAGATATTGAAAATAAGGAGGAGAGAGGGAGAGGGGAGAAAAAGAGAGGGAGAGGGGGGGAAAAGAGAGAGAGAGAGAGAGAGAGAGAGAGAAAGAGAGAGAGACTGACTCTAATGCTTTAGTGTAATGGTCTGCAGATTGCACTAAGATCCTCATCAGTGACAAAAACAAATATTCACATCATGATACATCTGTCATCGATCTTCTTGTTTAAATAAATAGGTTTTGTCAAACATGTACAGTAATAATCCATGCAGTAAAAACATTTCTTTGTATATAAAAAAAAAAAAAAAAAAAAAAAAAAAAAAAAAAAAAAAAAAAAAAAAAAAAAAAAAAAAAAAAAAAAAAAAAAAAAAAAAAAAAAAAGCAACTCACACTCTCAATGTGTTTGTGTCATATGTGTGCATGTGTCTATAATGTGCCAGTGTATATCATGTGTGTATGAAAGTGTATGTCATGCATGTTTCATGTATGTTTGTAGGTGAGCACCACGGATGTTTCTAGATTTGTGTCATGTATCTTTATAGCTTTGAGTAATGTATATTTGTAGGTGTGGGTCCTTATATGCAGATGTGGGTGCTACATATGTAGTCGTGCACCTAACATGTTGATAGGTATGCATCATTTAAGTATATAGGTCATGTATGTGAGCAGGTATGTCATCTATGTTTTAGATTTGTGTATCTACATTGCCATGTGTCGTGTGTTGTGTCACATATTTCTTTAATGTACTATTTGTGTTAAGTGTACTGAGTATGTCATATCTAAATTTCATGTGCCATGCGCACTGTGTGTCGTGTGTTTAATGCGAGATATATATATGTATGTGTGTGTGTGCCGTGTGCTGTAGGTAACAAGTGTGCAAGTGCATTTGCATATAGGAGTAACTGGGTGTGAGTATGCATGTGCACACTCCACACGGACAATAATGTCTAAACAAGACTAAAAAAGAACATAATGTAGAAATCATGCCAGGCATTTCAGCCTCAGAGCTAGCCTTCTTGCCACTGAAAAGACATTCCTGTTGTTCAAGCTTTGAATAAAGAAATCCATAAGATCTGAGCTATCAAATCTGGAGCCATTCCAAGCCAGAACCACGAGTCTTTTCTTTTTAATTCATGATCTTTCGTGAACATGTTTATATTTTCAGGACCAAGTCTATCATTCACATTCATAAAAACACAGAGAAACATATTTACATACTTTTCCAGGTTGCTCTATGAACCATTGCAATACATCATTGCCAGATTTAGTATATATAGAGATAAGAGGAATGTGAATAGCCAATGACCATCCTTTGCACATACTTTGCATACCAGATTCAACAAATGATTATTCTTCGGGTTGAAAGATTAAGAACAATTTCACATTCCTGTAAATCTGAACTCATGCAATTTTGTAATGGTCTCCTTAAACATTGATAATTAAACAATACTAAAAAAATTATATTGTCCAAACATCATATTTTAAAGAAATTTATGAAATTAAACCTATTGTCTTTTAGTTAAATTTTTTTTTTGGGATACTAAGTTTTCAGAAATACAACCTATTCAATAATGGTTTTAGCCCATTTCTAATGACACATTATTTTCCATTTTTTTAAATATTCTAAAATTCACCTTATATATCAGATACTTATTACATATACTTTGATTTGCATAGAATCCCTAAATGTTGACTGGCCCCATTTCTCTGTCATTCTTTCTTACCCTTAACATGTAAATACTAATGTAGAACACACCATAGTCCATGCACAGCTGTTTAGATACATTTGAAACAATTGCATTCACAAACTATACTATCTCAAAATTAACTTAACCCATTCGCGCCGGATGACGTACAGACACATTTCATGGTTTTTGTGTCAGATGCCGGTGACGAGATATCTCGGCAAGGCTAGCACTCGGGGTGAGCAAGTGGGAAGCCCAGGCTCATGGCTTGTGCGCCCGAGAGTCTCGAGGCATTAGGCTTATGCGTTCAAAAACCCCGGCATTACTACCATACAAATCAGGAATCACCCCGACGTGAGTGGGTTAAAATCCAAAATATTTACAGGTAAACTTTATCTGCTTCAATCTGGTGCAACAAATGAACCCTGCTGATGGTAATATTTCCATTCTAACTGACTATTATCACATTCTTTCCTAGAGACAATAAGTCCTATTTCAGATATGAGATGTAATAAAAATATTTATATATATATATATATATATACATATATATATATATATATATATATATATATATATATATATATATATATATATATATATATATATATATATATATATATATATATACACATATATATATCTTCTTCTATTCATATGGACAAATCACTCCTAAATAAAAACCCAAAGCTTTCAGAAGATCTGTGGCAAGTGATGCTATAAGAACATTCCCCCCCACATGATTATATGTACAGCAAACTCATTGCCAAACGAATTGCCATAATCATTAACGTCTTCAAAAACTGGTCTTTCACAATGCCATAGGATCAATCTGCCAAGTGTACAATATCAGTGAATTCTTAACTTGGTATGACATCTCCTTTACCTTCTTATTCATACAAGATAAAAATGGTAAAAACATTCATTGTCCATTTACATGTCATTCTACATCAATTTTTATCACACAACCTCTATACATTAAACCATCAATTCTAAAGCTTTCCAATTAATGCTTTCCAATGTACACACATTACACAATGACATGTACTCACTTTACTGCTAGCACTCTACTAACAAATAAAAAGCCTCATCTTTCTGCTTATACATACAGGTAAGACCTACGTACATCCATACATATCTAAATAGACTAACATTTAGGTAAACAAAACTTCAATGAACGCAATAATCACGTTGTTGCAAACACTAAACCCAAAGTTAAAATAGAACTATAATTTGTTTACACTACGACTTTTCATATTTGTTTACTTCTTACATCTGTCATAATTTCTGAATTTGACCTTCTGAATAAAATGCATAAAATTTAAAAAATAAATAAATAAATAAAATCCCAATTAAATATAAAGACTACTACCAATTCATTAAATTTGCATAATTTCTATTTGTTATGGCAAATCAAGAATCTATGCCTTCTGAAAAAAAAATCACTCGACTTGTCTAGATACAAAATATCAGTATTATTCAAACCATCAAAACTATCATACTCATTAATAAATGCACAAAAAAAGTAATAATAATACTATAATTTTTGAATAACTTTATCCTCAAAACCGAACCACATTCAACAATTTGCTTCTCTTACTATTTACTAACATCCAAGCTGGATGAACAATGAAAGCAACTTCTATGTATAAATAAAACATCCAAATTCAACAAGTAACTTAGCAACTTGACTAAAAATCTTTCTACAAAAGTTCAAGTGGGGAGGGGGGGTAATTTAGGAGCATCTAAACACATTATAGAATTGGATAAACTCAAAACGATGTTGTATAAAAATGGTTGCATAACTTCATGCAATTTTACTGTAGGGGTCTGGTCTACAGCTGTTTGCATATGTGGACCTAATCACACATGTCCAAAACATGAAATAAATCAATTAAACAAGAAATATAACAATAAACAAAATCCAAAGATAAACAAAAGAATAAAAACAATATCTGCTCTGATGCACAGCAGCTTCATCGGCAATAGTAACTCAAAAGTCTGCACCAAATGCTATATGCCGAGCACATGGATATGTATATAAAGCTTTTCAAGGAGCTAGGTCTTCTGAGATCAACTACCTGAAGGGGTTGGTGGAGGCTTTGCTCTCACGGGGCTTCTCCTGCTGCCTGAAAGTCCATCAACGAAAAAAAAAAAAAAAATCTCAAATAAATAAAATAAATTGAGGTGATGTAAGGCATACTTGGTGAAAATCACCATGGCCTTTCCGAGCCACTTGTATTCCCTGTTAACAAAAAAGGACTTGCTCTTTTACATATCTACATAGATGGGTAGAATTAAAAAATAAAAATAGATAAATAAATATATAGAAAAAAAAAATCAATTGAAACATCTTTATGTTACAATTGTGTGCAAACAGTTATTGTACTAACACTAAGCAATCTAAACTAGTCATATTTCACTTAATATTTGTATACTTTTATTTAGAGCCACTCTTTAGCTAATTTTCTAAAAAATGATGTTAATTTACTCATCACTATTTAAGATCTATTTGAGACTATATTTTCTAAACCTGGAACATTCTCCTTAGAAAAAAAATATTTTATAAGTCCTTCTAAATTAATATGGCATATTCTATATGTTGTTTAAAAATACAAGAGGATTATTTTGTTACTACAGATGCTTAATAAACAATACTGTCTTCGTCACTACATCTCAAAGTATAAAATCACAGGAAAATGACAGTCACAATCACCAATATTTACGATGTCTTTATGTTGTTTCTCATCAGTTTCATATTTCCTTACTCAGAAATGCATAATCATGGTCATGCAACAGGAACTTGTTTTCCATTTCAATGTATGATTATACAATTTCAGACATGTGCCACTCAACTTCTTTTTTACACATTACACTTCTTTTTTTGCAAATCTGAAATTTTGTTATCGAGTGGCAAAAAAGTAACGACTGTGCAATGTTTGAAGTCTGAACATACTACTGTTTTGTAAAATATATTCCTCTCCACTGAATTGTAGTAATGTTCTCACTCATAAGTTCCAATAGCAATATATTCAATGAAATAAAAAAAATAATTAAATAAAAAAAGAGTAAAAAATGGGTGAAGATTTCCTGACAAAAAAAGCACAATAGGATAACAGCAATGAGAACACAGACAGAAAATTTAAAATGAGACTGGTGCAGTTTCCTTGTGCTTCTGAAATATGAAATATAATAAGTAACCTTTCAAGTGGATTTAGGCTTGGCAGAGGTGCACAGACAATAACAGTAAATGATAATAAGAAAAGTAATGCAGCTGAATGTTCTCCCTTGTGCAATGAAAGATAAAATATGAGGAGTAGTCTTTTGTAGACTTCGTGTGGGTATAGGATTGACAGATGGTAATAAGCAAACTTGCTAAAAAGAGTAGATATAAGAAACGGACTTAACATATCCATTCTCTCATGTAGTATTTTGTTTCAGTTGATATCAATTTTTACAAGACAAGTAGTAGTGTCACTACAATGAAATTTACCAGGGTCCTGCCAATTACCGATTCACAATTAACTGTCCAATAGGTAATTTCAAATCATTTTAAATTGGAATGGTGAACCATACCCATGACAGCAAAAACTGAGAAAGCATGAATACAATGAAGGTAATTATGAAATTTGTTGTAATCAGTCAGTTTCCTTAAAATGATTCATGAAAGGAGAGGAGGGCTATTTACATAATAATAATAATGAGTTTTAAAACAATTAATGAAGATGACACAGGTGTAATCAAAAGAGCAAGACTCAAAATTAATAATCTTAGCAGGTAGGGAGACCTCCAATCTGCTCGAAAAGATAATAAATAAATAAATAAATAAAATGCACATATTTGCTGCCTTGTAAGCATTACTTTTCTGTTCTGCACGACATTTTCCAATAGAGAGCGGTGTGACCCTTAGTCCTAAGGAGGCGAGAAACTTAACACCATACAGAAGTAATACTTTAGAATGGGAGAAAGTGATGGCAAAAAAAAAAATATATTTTCAAATAATAATAATTATAAAAAAAAAAAAAACATGAATAATTATAAAAATCAAAGCATTTGCTATCATGATGTGCACACTCTCTACCTGAAGGGGTTGGTGGAGGTTGGGGAATCTTTCTTTCCCTCGGACATCTCCGCTTG
>BOPN01000100.1:510349-512849 GCA_017312705.2 Penaeus japonicus
AGGGAAAAAGTAACAAAATCATCTATATACGTATAATGTATAATGTATATACATGTATAAATATATACACATCTGAAAATCATTCCATAGACCATTAATTCTTTCTAGTGACAGTATAACTATTCACCATTAGTAATAACTTTGGTAAATTTAGGAAGCTCTCAAAACTGCTTAAAATGAGCCTTTTTGGGATAAGGTACTGATGCCGGCCAAGCAGAGTTTGGGTCAGTCAGCGTGAACACTGAGCTCGCCCCAGTGTGTGAGCACAGCAGCGGGTTCTCGGCCTAGGGTCGCTGAGCTGGTCGAGATCATTACAAATAAAATAGGAGCCATGCAAAACGTTTGCCAGGCAGGCAGGCGGGTGAGGGGAGAGGAGGATGGTAGGGGCTGACACAAATAACTTCTAGTAAAAATTTATATAAGGGAAGACTTCAAAATAATAAATAATAATAATACAATAATAATAATGATGACGAGAAACAGTAAATTCATGCCTTTTCTCTTCTATATTTTGACCAGCACTGGATATACAAAAAACACAAAAGCAATATATATATATATAATATTCTTTACTGTAAATAATCTATCAGGAGCAATCAAAACTATAATGACACACGATAATGACAACACTTAACATTCACAATTCAGATACATAAAGGCACTTTTAAAAGTACAGACAATTGTTAATGCTACTTTCAATTTTGAATGCATGTAATATCTTCTCAACTTACTAAAAAAAATAATTTATAATGCAGATGACTTTCGTAAGAATATTTATATACAAATTGTATTTTCATAAATATGAATCTGTGTGTGCGAGTGAGTGAGTGAGTGAGTGAGTGAGTGAGTGAGTGAGTGAGTGAGTGAGTGAGTGAGTGAGTGAGTGAGTGAGTGAGTGAGTGAGTGAGCGAGTGAGTGAGGGGAAATGTAACTATGTAACTATCCAACTATATTTCTACAACTTCACTATCAAATAACTAAAGCTCATCAAAAATTTTAAAGCAAGGAAAAAAAAAGTATATATACATCCTTTGCAAAGCACTTACTGTTCTTTAACAGTAAAATAAAAAGCCATCACAAGCATCTGAGAGACACTAAACCAATTAATAAAAACAGGGAGGTTTTCTTTAAGTAAAGGTATAGAAAATATGCATTTGGCAAATTTAAAAATTCTCATTTCAAAATCTAAATCATTGTTGTAATCAAGAAACACTTCTATCAAAATGGGGATAAATTAAAATTTGTACATAAATGGGAGATGGGAAAAAAAAAAAAAATATGGAGGAAAAAAAAAATTGGAGTGATCACACTCATACTGAACATTCAACTGAAGAAAATGTAGCATCTCATAAGTGTAACTGTAGTGTTGTTTTGTAAAAACTCTCAAAAATATAATTTTACAAAAAGAGCTGATGGAAGAAAAAAAAAAGAAAAAAAAAAAATCAGCAAGTAACTTTCATCTAAATGATTAATACAATTACCAAAATTGAGCTACAAATACCAGCTTCATAATAAACTCATAAAAGAAAAACACCATCACAGACAGAGCCTCAGAAAAAAAAAAAAAAAATGGAGAGGACTTCAGACTTCTACACCCACAGGTAAGTCCATGACCTGCTAAAGTCTCGAGACACAAACGCTACAATGCAATCGTATCGCAGAGGTCCTCATGAGGAGATTAAAGACAACATGACCGAGGTGTGCACATGGTAAAATATAAGAAGACAGTTTTTCCTACCTTTGCCCACAGGTCTTAATCCAGGCCAAAGAGAGCCAATCAATTTGATGGAAAACAAATTGATCAAGACATGCATAAAACTTTCCTCAACTAAAGTTCTCAAGACACAAGAGGTTTCTTTATTCCTCACAGACATCTTTAATTCTTCCAGCACCATCATGTGGAATTTCTAAACATGCTAATGTTGCACATGCAGGCAACCAAGAGGTTGAGTACCTCAATGCCCTCAGATGAAAACAGATATTCACAGAACTTGGGCTGGTGTTAAGAAACCTTTGCCTCAAAACCCCAAACTTTTCTCTAGTGGAACTGGCAATACATAAAGTGGTGAAGGTCAGTTACTAGTCATGACTCATATAAATGCTTTCATTGCCAACCAGAGACAAAATTAGAGAAGGCATAAAAACCAAACAACTGATTTATATTCCACAGTTATGTCATAAAAATAGTAAAATGAAAAAAATACTGGGTCAAAGCAGCTTTTACCAATCTTGAAAATTCATTCGATTTTCCTTTTCTGGCGTGCACTGTGCTTTTCCCATAATGTTCCTTACCATGTAGATCACAATATTGCCATCCTAATAAAACCAAAAACAACATTAAAACTCTGAAACAGAACACTTCCATAAAAGAAAAAGAGAGAGAGAGAGAGAAAAAAAAAAGTAAAAGGCAGACCATAATCTTTACCTGCTCATTCCTCTAAACGTCATGATATTCATAATTCTTTAATCCTCTTCAAAATCTTCACATGAACACATCAAC
>BOPN01000100.1:520349-535349 GCA_017312705.2 Penaeus japonicus
GTAGAGCTCTTGACAAAAGAGTAAGTGAACACGAAATTGGTACACTAGGAAATTTAATACCTGTTTCAATCTACGTGCCTGATGGAAGCCATATGCTCAATTGGAATTATGCTTCAATTATCTTTAAAATCTTCTAATTCTAACATAAGTGCTGATATTGTTGACCTTAGTCATTTTTAGCAGACAAAGCTTTCCCAAGATTACCTGACCATGACCCTCCTCCTGTGAGCTGATCCAGTTTGTTCCTACAGTCTGCCTATCTATTACATATGGGTGTCTGGTTTTATTTTGAATGACCATTTTGGTTTTACTTGTCTGATGAGGGAACCCTGAAAGGACCCAAAACATTACATCTTTAATCATATCGTGTTTATTTAATTTGTGTGTATACATTGATATTCACTTTATTTTCATGACAAGCTAGATAGTGAATTATACGGACAATATTTCCGTAAATTTATTAAGGAAGATATCAATGTCCAGGAATCTATTGCTTATCTGTGTGGTTCCCTACACAGAGAAATCTTACAACGTGCTCAAGGTTAAAAATCAAGTGAATCTTCTGTATGGCTTCAGGTGTTGCAGCTTTGTTTTAAAAAAAAATCATTAACAAGCTGGACTGGTAATCAAACCCTTATTTTGACTGCTTTATAAAAAATAAGAAAAACAAGAAGAATGTAAATACTAAAAGCACATATCTAAAGAAATGCCATAGGAATATTTTTTGTACATACATATTTATCTGCAAGCCATATATGGACAAACACACGCACAAACTAAATCATCCTTGTCACATATTGTCAAACACAGCAAACACTCCTGTGACTACATGAATAATATGCGTAGTCTGGTAAGCTAACCAAACTATAGCACACATTAGGAAATAATTTAAAAACAAAGTACACTGGTGGAGGGAGGGTGGGAGGGTGGGTGGGAGAGAAAGAGACAATGAGGGCAAAAACTCGGAAAAGAAAGTACTGCTCAACGTACCTTTTCCGCAGCTTCAGGATTGTTGGGGTTCTTGTCGGGGTGGTACTTAAGCGCTAATTTGCGGTATGTCTTCTTGATCTCATCTGTCGTAGCTTGCTTCTGCAGCCCTAGTGTCTCATATAATGAGTCACCCGTCGTCCTGGAAAGAGTAGCAACCTCATTTGAGCCTTCACTTGTTTTTTAATCACTCTGGTAATAGCGATTTTCATGTTTAGATTCCAAAGATTTATAACAATTCAAGTGATATATGTTTCAATACATGTCTTGGGTACTGAAAATAGTTATCTTCCATATATATGCATAGTAACAATTAGCTACTGTTGTCAAGCCAGGAAATGTTGTTACGCTGAGCAATCATATTTACAGGACAACATTTAACAGATATCATATATTTTATTCTTGCAATTTTATATTTTTTACCACATGCATAAGTACAATGCACTGAATAAACATGTGCATAAACTAATACTGCCAATACTGGGATATGAATCCAATCTATCCTTTCACCTTAAGCAAAGATCTGTCTAATTAACTGACAGCTGATCGATCACCTTTATTTTCACATCTGAAATAAGCTGAGTAGACTTAGCTACAGTGTATATATTTATATACATATTCATGTGTGTTCCATTATCCTGTCAAGCTGCTTCTAGTCTTTGGTGAATACAATATAACTAAATGAATATTCAAAATAATGAATAAATATATCATAATATATATATTTATATTATTTATAATAATATATGTAATAATGAATAATAGTTTTATAATAATGAATAATAATATCATAATATTAATTATAATAATGAATCGTTTTATAATAATCAATAATATTATTATAATAATAATTATAATAACGAATAAACATATTATAATAAATATATCATAATGAATAAACATAACTAAATTAATATTTCATCACTTAAAATACCACATAATTTCCCCATGAATTGCAACTTTGTGAAGTTTAATACACTTGCATACTCCTTTGTTGATCAATTTTTCATGCTATTCTTATTAATTTTCCTTTCCAGAATGACAAATTCAACGTCTTCAAAGTATTTTCCTTTTCCTTCACTAAATCAAGACTTACAATCTACTTCTGATTCAGGGTTTAATCATATCCTTCCATCTGTGATATTAATGGCTGTTATCAAAGAAAATAATCAGGTAGTAATGTCCAATTCTGTGTCTATCATGACTGTAATGTCAACACACGATGAATAATACCAAATAAATACTTGTCTTTCTACATCATTTATGAGCGTACTTGTCATGTGTTCTGAATGCCAATCAGTTACCAATGGAGTACCCATCACATTCTTGTCACATTCTTGCCTCTTAGCAACAATTATGATTAGTAATGCCTTATTTCAAAACAGAAAATGCCTCAAACTGAGATTCAATTTTTGAACATTTCAAAGCAAAGATGCATACACTTATATTAATATTGTACATTCCTTTTTCTTTCCCCCAGGAAAATGCATTTCAAAAACATCTTTTAAAGCAAATATTGCTAATATTTAGACACACACACACACACACACACACACACACACACACACACACACACACACACACACACACACACACACACACACACACACACACACACACACACAATTACATCAAATTCATTATTTTTCCTCCAAATCATAAATCAATTACATCTCAATATCATCATAAATTTTGAATACAGTTTTCCCTCGAAGACAACTTGAGAATTTGCCACTTCCCTCAACAAATTAACTGCAAAACAACACCGAATCTATGCTCCAGTTCAAGAAACAACAAAAGACACACGGAAGAAAACATACAAAGAAACAGACACGTACGAAAACACCAACACCAACAACATCCTGGACCAAAAAATCTATCTTATCGGATGACAGCCTAGTAACCCTCAGCTATTTGTTTCCTCACATGTCTTATTCATATAACTATCATGCATCTGCTGTGTCCTTGCCAACTTCCTTCCTTGCCGCCTCCTCCTCCTCCTCCTCCTCCTCCTCCTCCTCCCCTCCTCCTCCTCCTCCTCCTCCTCCTCCTCCTCCTCCTCCTCCTCCCCTCCTCCTCCTCCTCCTCCTCCTCCTCCTCCTCCTCCTCCTCCCCCCTCCTCCTCCTCCTCCCTCCTCCTCCTCCTCCTCCTCCTCCTCCTCCTCCTCCTCCTCCTCCTCCTCCTCCTCCTCCTCCTCCTCCTCCTCCTCCTCCTCCTCCTCCTCCTCTTACACAACTAAACTGGTGAGAATACTTATGGCTTCACTGTACTCATCCAAGATAAACCTCCTCACAGCAGGAACTGGTGCCCTGTGTGTTGCAATAGTAATGACACCCTGATCCTTTTCTAATGATTGAATTAAAAAAAAAAAAAAAAAAAAAAATGATTTTCCTCATCAGTCAGGTTCTTATCCTAAAGCCACTTAAAAACCAAAGGGAATAATCATTAGTAGTGTGTTACCGGCGTCAAAATGAATTTTAAAGTACATATAATCAAAACGGTTCCTTATAAGACAAATGAGGTTTCAATGAGATTCACAATTTCACTAAAATCTATTCCATCTTTAGAGCTACATATCATAATACACCTAAATTAAATATACATCTATCTATTCATTCTGTTTTAAAAATGAATGATATATCAACTCTAAAAGTTCCTATACATTACAAATATAATATTGAGTATAAAAAAAAGCAAACAAAAATTATGCATATACTATCAAACAAACAACAATGTTTTATTACAAGGTACAATTGATCTGATCCTGGTATCACAACACTATACTCTGTTATCCTCTTGGTCTTGCCAGTACTTGAGAGAATCATCATATATGTAGCCACTCACACACATGCATAGGCTATATGCACATACACACACACATGCATATATAACCAGTTATCAAACCATATATTTTGGTATTATATACTTGTGCATATATAAGATCCTATAAGCAAGAATGAGAAAATATAAACTCAATCAAATATCCAAGCAGAGACCACAAATCCACAAAAAAAACATATACATATATATATATATATATATATATATATATATATATATATATATATATATATATATATATATATATATATATATACATATATATTTATATAAATTTGCATTATCAATAATTAAACACAAGACTCATTTCCTTGTCTTCCTAGTGATGACCCAAAAATGCAATATAACCCGAATGGAGAGAGAAGTTAAAAGTATTCTCAAGCACCTAAAATAAAAGAACTCTGTTTTGATATATTCCTTCACAAAAAATGTTCCTGTATCTGAAACAAGTATCTGTTTCTTTTCCATAAATTAGCCAAACACTTTCATTCAATCAATCTGCATACCATTTTCGGTTAGCTTACAAAGGCGGAGAGGGAATAAAATTGCAAATTGTTTACAATGCAGCATATCTTTTAAGTAACATTAACTAAGCGATAATCAGGGGAAGCAGGATATTGCACACAGTGACATCACACAAAACGAGTAAAATAAAAAGAAGAAGAAATAATCGTATAAAGATAACAGTCCATTTACACATCCTTTTTTTTTAATGGAAGATATTCAAACAGCAGATCCACTAACACCAACATTTCTAGCATTTCCATTCAACATCACTGGCACACCCAGCCTCTACACGTCACTGACATGCTACTTACGAATATTTCTGTAGCAAGGGATCGGACTCCATTTTCCCTACATCAGTTCCCCACAGCAAAGAACAAACTTCTTTCCTTCTTCCCTTTGCATTGCTTACACAGAGGGTGGAGGACTTGAAAGAAACATGATAGTCATTGTCACATGATCTGCCCTGAGGTGCCACTTACCCATTTGAGGAAAGATTCTCATACAGGATATAATTGAGGGTCAATTTCATATGTAATTTCCTGCCAGTTGTGGATTTCACTTCTTATATATTGAGGTATTACTACTATCCAACAGTCATATAGCAAGAAAATGATAAAGAGGATACTCTCTGCCATGCATTTACTATGCCAGAAATTCCATATTCTTGAATTCAGAGATGAACTGTAATTGATAAAAAAAAAAAAAAACTCTCTCTCTCTCTCTCTCTCTCTCTCTCTCTCTCTTTCTTTCTTTCTTTCTTTCTTTCTTTCTTTCTTTCTTTCTTTCTTTCTTTCTTTCTTTCTTTCTTTCTCTATATATATAATCACAAACACAGGAGTCCAATAGTGCACTTCTCTTCATATAGTTTTTAATTGTGGCTTTATCAAAATAAATATTTCTTTCCCCTATCTATATTTGTTTGTTTGTGAATCCAAGGATAACCTGTATTTTTTTCTTTTTTTCTTTATTGTAATCATTAATAAACAGTTAGCATTTTAAGTACAGAATCATTTACCCCAATTACCCTCAATTTACACAGCCCAGAGCCGAGTTAAAGCAGACAGTGCTTGTCTCTCTCACATCCGTATCTCTACTTACCTAGGTAACAGCTGAGCAAATAAACAAAAAAAAATCCATCAAATTCAAAGCCTCTATTACACTCACATACCTGGCCAAGATCGTTGGAATTTTTTCTTGTTTTATCTCTTAATATCGCAAGTATCTCTTACACTCGCCATAATCACATAAATCTCACAATGACCGAGAAGTAAATAAATAAAAATAAAAGCAACAACAAACAGAATAAAGACTTTAAATCAGAAGCGGGAAAACAAAGACAGTTGTTTAGACATCTAAAATATCTACAAAATCAGTCAAAACAAGTATAGGTTAATGCATGGCCACTGAGTTAGCAAACTCAAACTCTCTGACAAAGCTAAGTTCAGGCCACTACATCCTATAAGCATTGACTCAAACTGTGTCATCAGGGCCATTCCTGCATCATTTATCGTCCATCATTCTTGCACATCTCGGACAGATTTCACTCTCCTATCGAATACAGCTACTAAGCGCAAAATTTTAAAATACATATAGTGTAAAAAAAAAAGAAAAAGAAAAAAAGAAACAAAGTATATATAATAACAATAACACTTATTCAATACATTTAAATCCATTGACTGCAAGTTCCTCATACCACCAGCATGAAAAAGCAGGGCATTTGCTTTCAGGGAATCTCATCCACATATCACAAAGTATTACTAGTTCTGTAATCTTAGTCATGTATCATATCATATCATATCATATATTATATATATTATATATATATATGTGTGTGTGTGTGTGTGTGTGTGTGTGTGTGTGTGTGTGTGTGTGTGTGTGTGTGTGCGTGTGCGTGTGCGTGTGCGTGTGCGTGTGCGTGTGCGTGTGCGTGTGCGTGTGCGTGTGCGTGTGCGTGTGCGTGTGCGTGTGCGTGTGCGTGTGCATATGTATGTATGCATGTATGTATATGTCTATGTATATATATGTCTATGTATTTATATGTCTATGTATATATATATGTATATATATATATATATATATATATATATATATATATATATATTATATATATACATATATATATACATATATATATACATACATACATACATACATACATTAATACATACAGACAGACACACACATCCATATCTTACGCTGAATTTATCATTAATGGCATACGAATGAGGGTTTATGTTATACCTTCAGGTCCTATTAACCATCACAGTGGCTGTCTTTTTTTCAAACTCCTACTAGCTATGACTATGGCAAAATCTTGCAAAATCTGTCAAAAAAAATTTGACACCATTTTCCCACATCTTTATCCTTGTGAATGTGACATATACAGTATCAACTGATAAATACTGACCAACAAGTTTCCTCTAGCCATACCCACCTTATCATTGCCCAACCACTTACCCCACCCACCCACCCACCCACCCACCCACCCACTCACCCACTCACCCACTCACTCATTCGCAGAGTGGCATTCCTTTTCTTGAGCCAGGTAACCATTCAGGGTTTCTACCTCTTTTCAATTTCGAATGGGTCGTAGCGAGCGTAAAATGGTAATCCTGGTACGATGCTGTATAAAGCTAACCACCCATCCATTACCCTCCACAAAACATTAACCCTTCCAATATGGGCCTTATCTTATCTTTAAGATGTTCTGCTTGGGCTGAGCATCTTAAAATGTGTGTAGGCTGTTATTTTCTTGACTTATAGAAGAAATTGGAGTTGATTTATATGTTACTCAAGTGATTCTTTTTAGCATTTAGTATAGCTGGTTGCCATAACTACAAGATTAAACAATTTGTGAATTCATTGAAAGGGAAAATGTAGTATGAAAGTGAGCTGACCTCATGAAAACGCTCTTTGCAGAAGGGTTTACTATGATAGTAATCTTCTGGTATCATATTGTCAGCTTCTATTATCAAATGTAATTAAATATAAATAAGCAGTTCAATTCTATAAATGATAAAAATATGTTTTATATATGTGTGTTTTATTTATTGTGCAGTATCTAATTGATATACAAGAGCGAGGTGTAAATTTTCTATGGTAACAAAATCAAGGTCTTAGATTATCTACAACCAAATAGTGGAATTGATTCTTGGGATCAATAACCCCAGAGGATGGCTTATCTTACTGATACTGGACAACATATGCAGAGAGAGAGAGAGAGAGAGAGAGAGAGAGAGAGAGAGAGAGAGAGAGAGAGAGAGAGAGAGAGAGAGAGAGAGAGAGAGAGAGAGAGAGAGAAATAAATAAAAAAATAAAAAAATAAACAATGAGGTTATCAGAAACAAAAGACATATGAAGGAAGTATTAACCAAAGCAATAAAAGAGTATTTCTAACAGTTTATATTTTAATAAGAAAACTAATAATTGTCACACTATATATGATAACCAGCATGAAGGGTGAGGTGTGGAGGTATTAACCCTTCCACAACAGCCATTTTTGCCAGGTTGGATCATTTATGTATTGCATTTTCCCTTTTGTCAAAATCATAAGTCATCTATTCCTTCAGTTATGATGACTGATGACATGACATATACCAGAAGTATCACTTTGTTAATATATCATAAACTGACTCATATTTCATACCATAAGTCTAGAAAATCATAGAAAAAATTCACCATTTCAGATGCACAGCCCAGGCTAAACATCTTCAAAAACTGAACTCTCAAAAGATTTGTACAAATGTCAATTTCAAACTGAATAAAGTAACATGTACAAAGTAAGAAAAACAATATCTAAAAAACAAGTAAATTTCAGAAGTAAATCTGAAAATGTAATGAAAATAAAAATAAAAATTTCTAAAAACACCTGTGCACCTGCAGTATTTGCATTATTCTCTCATTACACCTTCTGGAACCACTTATCACCAGCCATTTATACACTTGCTAAGACTGAGAATTCATGTAGCACACTATAACTATCACTCATAAGTTGTTGTTTTAAGAAAGTTACAATTCTCAGGCCGATGTACCTAAATCACAGTTTTATCAGAAATATACTATAACTATTACTCACCATGAGTTGTTTTAAGAAAGTTACAATTCTCAGGCTAATATACCTGCATCACAATAATTCCCTACCTTGGTGATACAGGTTAAGCATCAAATGGAACTAATTCTATGATCATTTCAAACATAATCACAATAGGTTTACATACTTATTTCACATGATTCCCAAACCACACTTGAACAAACTTAGGAAAGCCTCGTCTACTTACGAAAGTTTTCTATCGTCCATATTTCCAAACGCTTTATTATGTCCACGAGTTAAAATCAATCCTACTTGACATTTTGGAACAAAGTGAACATTACCACTGAAATAATGCTTCAAAAATGAGAAATCTTATCTTATCCTTACAACAGCCAATAAAATGACGCATGTTGGTTATCAGAACATCTCCCCCCCTCCCCCCCCCAATCAACGAGATATGGTTATCACTTGGAGAAATTTTTCGTCAAGTACAGTACCCTGGTGTCAAAGGTAAAGTTTCATTCTCAATTTTCAACTCTTTTATCATCAAAGGGTACATATTCAGAACAGGACCACATAAAGCAAAGTGCATTTTGCCTTCTATCAAGTTACTTATTTGACAACAAAGCGTCAATGAGGTGTACAAGCTCTTGCCGCAATAAGCATGGAGGAAAATTATTGACCAGTGCCAGAGAAAAGAAATGGAGTCCACAACATTGCATTATGTGTGAACCTATAGACATGGAGAAGTGACGTGGGGCTTTACTTTGTGAAATTAATTTCCATACTTGAAAGTCCAAACACTTTCTTGCATAACCTTGCCAATCCTGATATCTATGAAAAATAATGACACACCGTTATCAAACAACAGGACCACTTCCTCAATGAAACAAAATAATTTCACATACCCTGCAATCATGCGCTCATTTCAAAAGGTATAGTTCATTCCCGCATTAAACTTATTTTGCTGTACATCATTCACCATCGATTATTGGCTCAAAATCAATAACAATCTGTATGTCGATCAGAACAAAGAACACAATGATAAGCAATCAAATTTTATGGTCAATTGCAAGATACAGGAGAAATATTGCACCTGGTTACAGTGTAAAGAATAAATCCATAAACATGGATAACTCAACGAGGAAATACAGACATATCAATAATCATGGTTCTGAAGCTTTAAGCATAAAGAGATACTATATTTCTAACAGACAATGAAAAACAAAATATAACAGCGGTTTGGGTAAAAGAAAATATGTTTAGATCTCCAATTCATGTGGTCCTCCCAACCAACTAATTGATAATAATAAAAAAAAATCTTTTCCACACTTTTTCATAAATAAGATAACTAGTTTTTATATAAATACTATCCCTTTTCTAAATTCTAATTATGCATCTTTTCAAATGATATTCATCCTATGAAATTCTAATAGTACAACAACCTCACTGTACTTATTGTAGATTTATCATTATACAATGTAACAAGTACACCTGCAGATCAGATAAGATTAGATAAGATGAGTCAGCACTCATAGCTGGCAGAGGCCGGGCCGCCTTGAGCATATAGCCCGGGCGAAGCGACGTCTTCGCATATCTGTCTGAACTGAACTGAACCTGCAGATCATCCACAGACCTACATGTACATCAATGCAGTATTTGTGTGTGTTATTGCTTAAAAATATATATATAAATATATTCTAGCAACTTTCTTGTAATCTACTGTCAAATAAAGAACAAGTCCAAGCTACATTCTGAGAGAATATTTGTGGTCATGGTTTGTTGGTCTTTGACAAAGTGCCAAAAGTATGGAGATTGCAGCCATTGCTTGAAACTGCATCATGACTTGGTTGGGCTTACCAATGTAAGTCTTCCATCAAAGATCATAGAGCCATTCATGTATTTGGATAGAAAAGTGGTGTTACCAAAGAGAAAAAAATTACCATTTTTAATAGCTACCGTGGATCAGTTGGTAAGATTTGTCATTACCATGAGCAATGTGTACTATCAATTATAACTCTGTTTGCCTTATACTGCTACTGATTGCAATAAGGCAAATACACGCAACTTCCCACCAGAGGATTTCCTAAGACATGAGGCCACACTGAACCTTTCTTGGCGATTTTCCCCCTACCCTCTTCTAAGGGATGACAAAAAAAAAGATGTTGCTTTTTTTTTTCTAATAAATTCAAGAAAAATATTTACATGCAAATGCAACTACAATGCATAAATATAATAAGAACTATGTACAGTGTGTATATACGGCAACATTTCACGACATGATAAGACATCATTTGCCATGTGAGAAACATTCTGATGACATAATATGATATAATCCATCGAGAATGGGTTAAAGGACAAACCAATAATTTCACCTATGAAAATACTAGTTTTCTTTTCACCAGTATGTAATGTATAATGATAAAAAATAATAGTAATAATTTTAATATCTCTCCAGAGGAGAACCATATCAAGCAACACCATAATATGAAACTTCATGCTCCAGCAAAAGCCAGCAACTCTCGACTACATAAAGTCTGGCAAGACAGTGGTGTGTAGACTGGTTCCTCCTTCGACGATAAATCATGAGTGAGGTCTAAAAGCTCTCTCTTGCCCTCACTTGTATTGACAAATCTGTATAACAGTAGTTTTTTCTTTCTTTCTTTCTTTCTTTTATAGGGCAGTATTGTCTATTTTTCTGTATCTTGGGTGGTCCTACTCTAGTGAATTACCTTCCCTTCTTCGACCACATTCAGCAAAACAGTCGCAATATATCTTGTTTTTTTGGAATACAAGTAAATATCTAAAACAGGACTACACAGTAATGGAGATAAATTAACCCTTTCCCGACGGGTGCACTTTCTACGCGAAGTCCCATATGCCGGGCGATTGCAATATTGCAATGAAATCGTCACAATAGGATGACGCCCCGGAACGGGAGTTTTTGGCTGTGTCACACGGGTGTGACGCACCGTCGTCATTGGGTTAATTCAATGGCCATAAAAAAAAAAAACAGAAAATACACAGAAGTAACAAAAATAATTTGCCCAACATTTATAAAGTTAAGCTCAAAATAAATATATAAAGTTAAACCCAACATATGTCAACAGATCTGCACCCTCGTAATGTTGCAAAGTTCAACAATCCTCCGTCAATGAGATTCTGGCAAAATAGAGCTTTTAGACCTAGCTGTCCGATAAAATACAAAGCATATCTTGAACCATCCTTCCAGAATACACATGGCGGAGTTTTACAGGCCTTTGACTAGGTATGCAGTCAAATTCTGGATAACTATTGGAATACATTAAAACTGCATTAAATGAGAATAAGGGTAAGCTAGGTTTGCAGAGCAGATGCGCCATTGGGCTTATATGCATTGAGGCGAGCCTGCCTGTGTCAGCATGTGCTGACTCGTGAAAGAATGTGCTAACGAGTGTTGACTCGACCTGAGCTTGGTCTTTACCCACTGCATTACCCAGACACAACAGTGACCGCCAGGCGACAGGGGAAACTCACGAGCTTGGAGGAGGCTCTATCTGCCGACCACAGGGATGGGTGATCGGCATGCTATCGACTACGCTACCTAGCAGCTTCGCATTAAATGATCTTAGAGCAAATAATCTGTTACATGATAAAAGTATGAAAATATAATCTGACACTAAGGATTCTTCATCGTATTTTTTCTGTCAAATAATTTCCTTTTCCAGTTAAGAACTTGGAATCTCCGAATATTACCTTTTTTTTAACAACCATTATCTCATTTCCTTAACAAATGACCAGAAAAATAATTACAAATTAATATTGTCCTTAGGCCAAAAGCCACACAATTACCAGACATGTAAAACCTCAGGCTTTTCCTTCCAATAAAACAAAAGCTTTAAACTTATATCCCTTTCAATAACGGTTCAAAGATTTTAAGCTTCATCAACATAGCCTAAAGAAATCACAAGATCCGTAAACAAGCATGGAAATATATGTTACTCGAGAAACTGTTATAAATGTTCACATTTAACAAAAATCAGTGAGAGAAGAATATTATGTCCTACCACAAAAAAGGAAATATATGACCGATTTTCCCCTCACCAAAAAATTAAATCTAAAACCCACGTAAATATTGGACTTCCTTACGTGAGTCCAACGTGTAAAGTTACACGCAAAGTTAAAAAAATTGAATCAAAACCACTAATTCTTATATAGAATAACACTAATCATACACTCTCAACCCCCAGAGAACACAAGACACCCATCCTTCTCCTAAAAAAAATAAACCAAACCATTACAACTGCAACACTCCTAATAATCAATAATCTCTCATATATATATCAAAATCCACCTCGAAACAAACCCCAAAAGGAGGCTAAATAAAACCAGGAAAGGTTATCCCCCCACACGCGTGCCCACACCACCATACCCGCTCCAATACGGACGAAATACCATCACCAACCCCCCTAAGAAAAAAACACCATAAATCACACCTTATTTTGCCCTTATACCCTTAAAACAGACATTCCGACAGTCCCCTAAGAGTCAGAGCGGAGTTAAGGAGCTAGTAATGAAGAGCCAGCGAGGCACTATGGTATCGGGTCATACGCATACAAATCGATAATGGCAAAGGATG
Source organism: Penaeus japonicus (assembly GCA_017312705.2). NCBI lineage: Eukaryota > Metazoa > Arthropoda > Malacostraca > Decapoda > Penaeidae > Penaeus > Penaeus japonicus. The sequence goes on from BOPN01000100.1 coordinate 533,334, forward strand.
TTGTAAACTTCCCTTCACAACACTAACCACACACACACACTCGCACTCACTCTTCCCTCTCCCATTCCTCGCGGGAAATACACTCACAGACACGCCCTTATCGCCCTCCCATCGCACACAAATACGGCTGAAGAGAGAGAGAGCTACTCACGAGAGCTTCCTCCTGTCCATCTTTGGGGCCTAGAGACTGGGCTCGGTCATAACATGCAAGTGTGTGCTGGACGGGGTTGCCACAGCACTCGCCCTCGCCCTCTGCTCGATACTGCTGCTGCTGCTGCTGCTGCGGAAGCGAACAAGGGACACGCGAGGGGCGCTGCTGCGAGGCTGCTGCTGTGAGGGACGTTCTGGGCAAGGCGAATACCTCTCTCTTTTTTAAGGGGGGGAAGTCTTTTATGGAGGTTGGTTGGAACTTGGAATTCGTATCTCGGTCCGAGGGAGGGTTTTGGAGGAGGTTGTCTTGTGTGTGAGAGAGAGAGAGAGAGGTAGTCGCTCGCTCGCTCGCTCCTCGCTGCTCGATACTGGTGGTGCTGCGGAAGGAACAAGGGAGCCGCGACGGGCGCTGCTGCAGAGGGACTCGCTCTCAACTATTTGAAAATATCTCCTCTTGGGTTTGCTTTTTGTTTTTTTAGTTATATCTTGGGGTTGACTTGTTGTGTGGGGGTTTGTATTTGATTATTGTTGGGGGGTGTTATAGGCGCTATAGGGAGCAGGGGAAGGAGAGACAGGTGTTCGGGCGCTCGGTGTGGAAACTCAGCTGTTTTCTTTGATTTTACTTCCTTTTCATGGTTGCTGGTTCTTCAATAATGATTTCTTTGTTTTAGAGAAAGAAGTTTATGAATTGTTTTGTGTGGATTTGGTTTTCTTTCAGCCCCTCTAAGGCTTGTGTTGGCTAATTTATATGTGTCTCTCTGCCATGTCACTATGCTGTGTGTGTCTGCTTACGTATTGGTATTTCTGTTTCTCCATCTTTATGGTAGTTTTTAGCCTGTTTTCTTTGCTTGTGAATTATGATGAAAAAAAAGGTTGGCGTGCATATTTGAAGAAGTTTGGAGTTTGTGGTTTGAATCTTTACAGATATGTTTTGATTATTCGTACCTTGCCTTGCCATATTTTTTTTCCAATATTCTCTTTTTGATTGATTGGTTATTTACGTATTCAATCTATTATCACAATATATTATATATTCCTCTGAAAGACTTCAAAGTTACTGCCATTATATTATGAATAAATATACCTGTCGGTCTCTGATTATAACGATATAATTCATACATGCAAAAACATTTCCACAGGCTTATTCAGCTAATGTTATACGTAATGATGCACATATATATAAAACATTTCACCGTGATCTACGCCAACGAAGGAAAATACACGACAAGAACCGAAACAGCTGTTAGAAGCGAAATGGGGCGGACCACAGCACGCATCTTGACAGATCTCCGCATATGTCGTTATTGATTTCATACATACCGCTGTATAGACATAACTCATGTCCATTCCCCTTCTCTCCTCCTCCCCCTCCTCCTCCTCCTTCTCAAAGCAAGCCGGAAGAACAAATTTCACAGACAGTGTGAAATAAAGGAAGAAAGAGGGTGACGAGTGTTGTGAATATTAGTGTGAAGAATTTGTATGGTTTTTCTGAATCTTAACTGTGGTGTGTCTTCCCTCCCCCCTCCCCCTCCCCCCCTCACCCCAAGTAAAGGTTGTGTTACATGTTTCTCGAGAACATGTATTAAAGTAACGGTGGCTTTTAAACCATGATGGGAATGTGTGAAGATGTTAGATGGAGATAGAAGTAAACTTGTAACACGAAAGATTTCGTGTCAGAACGTCGGGAAAATTAGTTTATGGATCATTACAGTATGATATGTGTTGTTGAGGGATGGACGCACACGCACACACACACACATATATATATATGTATATGTATATATATATATATATATATATATATATATATATATATATATATGTATATATATATGTATATATATATATATATATATATATATATGT
>BOPN01000100.1:545349-547849 GCA_017312705.2 Penaeus japonicus
GGAGGAGGAGGAGGAAGAGGAGGTTGCCAGATACCTATTTACGATATATGTCTGTAGTCTTTCATGTCTCATTATATTCATCAGTTTGATTAAACGTTAGATAAAAAAATAATAATCTTAAGCAACAGAGTGATTTAATCAATCATAAGAGACAATGCAACTGTAAACACTTCATAGAAAAACTTAATAAAGACTTCTTTTGATAAACTGTATGATATTTTTCTTCTAAAATTCATTAAAGAAATGTTTGAACTTAATTAAGGTGAATTTGTGACGTCTCGTGTTATATTTTCTCAACAGTCAATATGATTTATCAGACATGTCGATAAGGACGATTATGATGTAGAAGAATTAGCAAGAGTAAGACTTATGGGCATAGCAATGATGGCAGTGCTACTTCTGATGATGGTTAAAATGAAAATGATGATGATAATGTTAATAAAGATGATGATGATTATAATGATAATGATGATGGTATTGTTAATAAAGATGTTGATGATGATGATAATGTTAATAAAGATGATGGTAATGATAATGATGATAATAATGTTAATAAAGATGATGATGATGATGATAATAATGATAATGATGAGGATAATGTTAATAAAGATTATGATGATAATGATAATGATGATTATAATAATGATATTGATAATAGTAATGATCATAATCATGCTAATGATAATGGTAATGGTAATAAAGATGATGATGATAATAATAATATTGATAATAATGATTATCATAATTATACTAATGATAATGATGACAATAATAAAGATAAAAATGATAATGATAATAACAACAAAAATATCAACACTAAAAATTATAATGATCACAATAACATATAAACAGCAATACTGATGAAGATAATGCTATACCCCCTTCAACTTGTGCACGCTTCTGGAAGACGTATCTTATTACGAAGGTTCTTGCACCCTCTTTTTACTTTCATCTTTTTACTCTACCCTCTCGTTCTTGCAGTTCTTGTCAAACTTCACTGCTCCTGTGATGTTGTTCAGCCTTATCATGTTGTTCATTTTTCTTCTTTTCTTTCAAGGTAGTATCTTTTATAATCGGTTTTCGTAACATATATTTCTTAGCGTTGGTGCCCCATCTAGTGGCTGGTCATTGAAGTCTTTCCAATTTGTCTATATCTTTCGAAGTGGGGATTGCAAATCATTACAACCTACTCAAAATTGGGCTTTATGATGGTCATGGTGTTTTTTTTTTTTTTTTTTTTTTTTTTTTTTTTTTTTTTTTTTTTTTTTTTTTTTTTTTTTTTTTTTTTTTTTTTTTTTTTTCTTTTTTTGGCATTTTTGGCAGTTTTTAATTTAAGCGATCGTCCGGCCTTTTTTTTTTTTTTTTTTTTTCTTTGATATTGAGTTTCCTTTCTTGTATTGATATAGGGGTCGATTTTTACGTGACATTTATTGGTGTTGTATATCGTATTCCATGTATCAATTCCAGTTAACGATGTCCTACTGGAAGCCTTGGCATGAAACTTCGTTTTATTATTTTTTTCTTTTTTCCTTGTTTGTATTTTTCGCCTGAGATTATACTTTTGACCTCAAATCTTTGATGAAAATAAACATAATCGGTGCCAAGACTGCCCCTTGCGGTACCCCTGTGAAATGTTTCCCTCTAATGTCTGTGCTGATGTGTCTTCTATGCCGAATGTATTCCAAACATTCTTTTTTTCCCTTTGATTCTACTTAGGTGTTCCAATATCTATATGTTTTAATTGGGTGACGCCTTAACAGAAGCCGTTAAAAAGTCTATAAAAGCCACCAAGCCAGCTTTCCTTTGGAATATCTTGAAACCTTTGACGCAAAAAAAAAAAAAAAAAAAAACAGTGAATATTTGCTACACATGATCTCCCCTTTCTGAAGCCAAACTACCTTGGAGTCACTGTTTTTTTTTTTTTTTTTTTTTTTAAGGAGTTCGACCGAGTGTTTCCATGTTAACTTTTCGATCAGTTTACATAGAACATTAGTTAGCGAAACATGTTTATAATACAGATGATTGTGCTTGTCCCTACATACTGGTATAATTGCTGGTTTCCATGGTTACACTGTTGCAATAAATTTTGGAATATCAACAATAATAATATGAAGATTTTGTATCGCATATTTATGAATCTGTTCCCGCTTTTCTCTTGTCTAAACCTCTTAGCAGAGCTTTCATTTCGTGTTTTTTCTTTTTCTTTTCTTCTTGTGAATGTGATGTTTGCGATTTACTGATTAAAGTTTGTAAGGTCTCGGGTGTCCTGAATAAACACTGACTGGATTTTCCGATTAGGTTGATCTTACACTTTTCCTCTTACACTTTTTTTTTCTTTCTTTCTTTTAGTTTAGTTGCTCTGTGCATTTTCTTTCATTCTTTCTTTTTTAATTGCTCTCTACTTATGCAATTGCAGGAGAGCTGAAGCTGCTAATCATAACTCAAAATCTACTTGTGTTTCTCTTATGGTTTGGGTATAACTCATTCCTTCCTACGTTGC
>BOPN01000100.1:552849-555349 GCA_017312705.2 Penaeus japonicus
TCATGACAACAATAATCATCGTTATTATCATAATGCTAACCATCTTAGCAGTGATGATAATATCAATAATAATGATGATAATACAGATAACAATAATAATGAAATAACAACAACAGTAATAACAGCGTTCATAAAGATAACACAGACAATAACAATATAACAATAACATTAGCATACTAGCATAGCCAATAATGATCATGATCTTTCAAAGGATTATAATCATAACCATCACCCTTATCTTGTTATCATTGTTATCGTTTCAATTGCCACAAGGACATCTTTCTCAGCGTTCTTGTAAGAAAGTTATTGTTCAAGTTATTGTTATGTTTGTCATGCCACGGGGCTTGGTGGTGGTGTTCGGTTTGCTATTGTTGTTACAGCTATTGTCTTTTTTTCCTTTATTCTTCGTCTTCGTTTTGTTATTATTATTATCATTATTGGTTTTCTTCTTTCTTTCTTATTCATTTTCTTTTTTTTTTCTTTTCTTTTTTTGTTTCTTCGGTTTCTTCTCTTTATTATTATTATTATTGGTTTTCTTCTTTCTTCTTCTCTTTCTTCTTCTTCGTTTTCTTTTTTCTATTTCTTCTTCGTTTTCTTCTCTCTTCTTCGTTTTCTTTCTTCTTCTTCTTCTTCGTTTTCTTCTTTCTTCTTCTTCTTCGTTTTCTTCTTTCTTCTTCTTCGCTTTCTTCTTTCTTTTTCTGTTCTTCTTTCTTTTCTTCTTCCTTTTCTTCTATTTACACTTCGTTTCTTTCTATTCTTTTACCTTTCCTTATTGTTATAGCTGTTATCTTCCTTGTCTTTCTTCTCGTTGTTCTGTTTTTCATTTTCTTCTATATTTCTCTATTCATGTTTATCATTGTTTATCATTATTTATCATTTATGATTCCAGATTTTCCCCCGCGTTTCGCTTTCTCTCTCATTCGTTCGTCTTTTGTTTTTGAGATTATGAAGTCGCAAATTGTCCTTAAATTAATAAGTTTTAAGTCAGTAATAACATTATTTTAGAATCCATTCTGCTATCAACGATCTGCAACATTCCCTTTTCTGTGTGTGTTTGTTTGTGTGTGTATGTGTGTATGTTTGTTTGTATGTGTGTGTTTGATTGTTTGTGTGTGTGTGTTTGTTTGTGTGTGTGTTTGTTTGTTTGTGTGTGTGTTTGTTTGTGTGTTTGTTTATTTGTGTGTGTTTGTTTGTTTGTTTGTGTGTGTGTGTTTGTTTGTGTGTGTTGTGTGTGTGTGTTTGTCTGTGTGTGTGTTTGTTTGTCTGTGTGTGTGTTTGTCTGTGTGTGTGTGTTTGTTTGTCTGTGTGTGTGTGTTTGTCTGTGTGTGTGTGTTTGTCTGTGTGTGTGTGTGTTTGTGTGTGTTTGTTTGTCTGTGTGTGTGTGTTTGTCTGTGTGTGTGTGTTTGTTTGTCTGTGTGTGTGTTTGTCTGTGTGTGTGTGTTTGTTTGTCTGTGTGTGTTTGTCTGTGTGTGTGTGTAGTGTTTGTCTTTGACAGTTTCGATTTTCGTGCACTGTGCAGTTGCAAAGATAATTATATCATGATTATCATTACGGTTATTATTATTGCTACCATTATTATGACTATTACCATCAGTAGTAGTAGTAATGTCATAATCATTACTATCATAAATGTAAATAGAAGTATAAGTTTAAACAAAGTGCTTGCTTAATGATAGCCAATTAATGTTATGGCGTTTTAAACTTATTCTCCACTTCCATGAATATGCTTTGCCATAAATATGACTATTTTCTTTACAATAAGCCTGTGGTGAAGCATCTGGTAGCTCTGACCTTGCACCAGTCAATACGGTAATACCAACTACACGTCTAATACTGCGGTATTGATAACAGCTATCATCACTAAAGATACCAGTTTTACTACCGTTACCATACAGGATCGTCGCGCAGGCTCGACTCCGCCCGTAGATATTTATTACTCGTAATACACACGAACAGACACGCACCTACAGTCTGTTTTCATGCAGTACAGTATATTTCACGTGATAGCTTGTGTGTGTGTGAGTGAATCATGTATTCGTCTGACTCCTAAGCTTCTCTCATCCTCAGCTCACTCCAAGCTCTTCCCCGCGTGAATGGTATCGGTCGCGGACGAATTCAGTCTCGCTGCAGACTCTGTGAGCCGCGGCTTCCACGTCTCCTATTCCCATACACCTTGCGAGCGATCAGGCTGAACCTAAACCAAGGAAATACGAATTCGAACACCCTCATGCCTCATCTTGGCCGTTTTTTTAGTCAAACTGATTTTATTGTTTCATGTTGATACTTTTTCGATATCTAGCGTTGGTTTATAAATCTTTATCACTGTTGTTATCATTATTGTTACTATTATTATTATTATCAGCATTATCAGTATAATTAGTGCTTTGTTATCACTATTGTCATTACAATTATTGTTATCATTATTGATAGAATTGTTCAATTATCATTATTATTTTTATTATTATCGTTATTATTGTCATTAATATAATCAGTTTGTTGT
>BOPN01000100.1:577849-595349 GCA_017312705.2 Penaeus japonicus
TTCCGATTAGATATGTAACAATACGGTATATGATTCGAATTCTTGAAATTTGCGTAGTATAAACAACATACAGAGGGATACAAATATGAATGAAATTATAATTGGGGTATTGTTCATACTATAGTCGAAAACAGTTGTTAATAACTGTTAATTATTAATAAAAAAATATTACGTTATATATATTTATCATATTTTATAAGACAAGGTTGGTATGTGCTCAAACGGCAGTTTTGCGAAACATGGCAACTGCAGAAATATCCAAATATAGTGCATTCAGAAAACTGTGTCAATCTACACTTTCCATGATTTTGCAACAAGAACGCGAAATGTAACATATCCATTGTAGAGAAGGTGAAAATACTAAAGAATTGACTTTCTATTTTCTATTACTATTTACTTATCTAATAGAGAATAACAGTGTTTTCCGCCTTTTTGAATAATATTTAGACGAAGTAAACGCCCTCAATAGCAAAAGGAATTTTTAAAAATCTTTAATTATCAGTCATTATCGTAGTTGCCATCAGTGACATTTCCGTTAAGGAGCCTATCGACGGAGCAACAAAGGATCGGATCAGCTGATGCTGCTGTATTAGGAGGAACCTCTTGGCGACTCAACAAAACCCTGGAAATCCTGAAAATGAAAAGAAATGGATATGTAGATAGAGAGATGCATACATAGAGGTGTATACACACTCTCACACCCATACACACACACACACACACACATATATATATATATATATATATATATATATATATATATATATATATATATAGAGAGAGAGAGAGAGAGAGAGAGAGAGAGAGAGAGAGAGATAAAGAGATAAAGATGCATACATAGAGGTGTATACACATTCTCACACCCATACACACACACACACACACACATATATATATATATATATATATATATATATAGAGAGAGAGAGAGAGAGAGAGAGAGAGAGAGAGAGAAATATGCATATATGAATATACATATATTAATAGATACAAATAAAAATAGAAAGATACATATATAGATAGATAGTATTTCATGTGTATCTGTGCAACATTACAAAATACGAACATCTTGGGCGTTTGTCTGCCAAAGCCTGTTGTGTTTGTCACACACACGTTTAATTTTAGGTCAAGACAGGTTGTTATGACTCAAATTGACGTCAGAGGCATTTACGTATCCCAGAGCAACTCACTCTCCCGAAAGGATTACATTGAAAACGACACAGAAATCTTGTTTATATTCTAAACACACGCACACACACACAAATACAAATAAATACACACACAGTCGTATCAATGTTACCCAACCTTATTTAAAGATTTACTGGTTGAGAAAGTTAATTGCTATTCGTTGTATTCTCATTCTGCCTTCGTGGAGGCGGAGGGCCCGAAGGATATGAAGTGGCGTGATTGACAGCGTATCGAGGTGGATTAACGCGAGCGCTGGAGGAATCCGGTCAAATCCGCGTGTGGAAAAGAGAATGATAGCCAGTGCATGATAGCCGGTGCGTGACTTGAAGCACCAGGAATGTTTACCGTAATGGAACATCTGCCAGGCTAATGGCGGAAATTCGTCCCTCGCTAATCCTGAGCAAAGGGACGAAAAGCCGTTGACGAGACCATGCGTTGCTGACATAAACAAGAACCTGCCATGTGTCCGACTAGACCGCAGGTCGTCCACAGCAACGACAGCTCCATGTGCTGCAGTTATGTGATATGTTATAGTTTGGTGAACTGAATCACTATTATGAACACAGAACTGAATCAGTATTTGTGTGAGTTATTTTTAAAGTTTCGTGTGCAGTTAGACAGCCATGTTTTGCATATTTTCGTTTGTATTTTATTAAAATTAAGATTAAATTGCTAGTAATTGTATCACACGGCGTATTTACTGTGCTAATAATTTCACTGACATTCAATAACGAAAATGAAATATTGATAACCATTAACCTCGGTGTGTCATTACACTACAGGCATAACCCGTTACGAAGTAGCTTAAGAGTCGTGTTCCTTTCTGACCAACCGTACCACCAATAAAACCTGAGCTCTAACATCACCCTTATTCCACAATGTCATATGGTCGCTAGAGTCTGCACATGCTATCAATCAGCAGATGAAGACGGAGGCCTTTTTAAAATTCAGTAGTCAGTCGTTCGCTCTTTTACTCCGCTCCGAGTCTCGACTACGATACATCATCTTGTAGATATCAATTTCACCGTCCCTCGATCTTCAGGGGTTGTTGTTGTATTTTGGGTCGACCTTTTTTGTAGTCTATTTTGGGATTTGGCCTTGTGATATGTCTGTGTTACATTGTTAGAGATTAGGTGCTTTGTCAGGTATTTCCCTATGTTGTCGAATATGAGAATAAATGTTAATGCTATCTTTATGTAAACGCCTTATTTTTTTTGGCAGTAAAGATGTAAATAACATATTTTTTTTTATAATTTCTTAATGAACGGCGTGTTCATGGTTGAAAGAGCGTACAGACGAACCAACTACTACAGTCCCTACCATTCACACACTTCACTTAGTATCACGGAAGAAGGAAAAAACGAAACAAAGCATCACGGAATCTCATTACCTCGAAGGTTTTTAATGAGATTCCTAAGACCATTTTTTCCGGTCTCTCTTACAGTTCCCTGTCGTGCCCTCCTCGCAGGCCGCCTTAGCGTGGGAAAACAAGAGGGAGTCATCAGTCTTTCGATGTTTAATGAATCATACTTTTTGAAGTTGCTTCCTTATTTCTTAAGACCCCAACCTGAGATGCTCTTCAGGTCGGGCTCTTTCACCTTCCGATATTTCCCGCCCTATTTTTTCTCTCTTTGCTCTATTAGTAATTTAGTCTGTAAAAGAACACCTAATTCAGGGTATGGAATATAAATCACAAACGTTATTTTTTATCATTTAATTAATCACTAGTACTAGAAACAACACAACTGTCCTCCTCGCGCGCAGCAACATGCTCAGGCGAGAGTCTGTGGTTGAGCAAATCGTCGGTAGAATTCCACCAGCGGCTGCAGCACAGGAGGGGGTCGCTCGAAGACGTCACAGCATCTTCCTGAAGGCACTTGACTGGCGATTCATACTGTCGTTGCCGAGGCGAAGGAACCAGGGGACGACTCAGCAAAGCCCGAAGAATAGAACCCTCCACGCGGGGAACGACAGGGTGGTTGATGGCATATCGAGGTGGATGAACGCCGCATCGGCGGAGAGCGGCGAGGAATGCGGCCAAATCCGCGTGCGGAAAGGAAAACGACTGCCGGTACATCGTCTGCAGCACCAGGAATACTTGCTGCAACGGGACATCTGCCAGGCTTATGACGGAATGCGCTCCCCGCAACTCTTGAGCGAGGAGAGGAGAAGCGGCTGCCAGCACCACGCGATGGCACAGAAGGGCGCCGCCCCTGCACACCAAGGTGACATCAAGGAACCTTCCATGCGTCCTGGCAGACCACAGGTCGTCCGCAGCAACGTCGTCACCACCGAAAACGCACACTTGACTCATGTTGCAAATTGCTCCCGATTTCGAAGTAGGTCCAAAAACGAATTGTTCTCGGGATAGACTGGTGCCAATTCCAAGGTATCCATCCAATTAATATGCTGGCAGTCAGGTCAACAAACTTCTAGGAAAAGGTGAGAACTACCTTTTTGAAACGAGTCAAGGTCAGTCAGAGCTCAAAGCTTATAGCGAATTTCCAAATATAAATTATATACGATCACTAATATAAAATGTTATGAATAATTGTGTTTTGAATAGTTAATTGATTCCCGAATCGATGGAAATTATATGATACCAAAATTAAAAAAATATATGCTTAGTAATGCTTAGTAATATGATTTTCTTGTTATTACGACAATTGCGTTACAATTTATATATTTGGTAATGTCGTATACATGCTTATGATAATTATATTATTATTATGATTATCAGTGTCATTATCAATAGTATTATCTATTATTAATATCATTATACTCTTTTTATTATCACTATACTATTATTGATATCATTATGCTATTATTGATATCATTATGCTATTATTGATATCATTATGCTATTATTGATATAATTATTCTCATTATCAATATCATTATTAATATTATTATTGATAATTATCATAAGTTATCATTATTATTATCATTATCATTATCATTAATATCATCATTAGGATTCTTATAATCTTTATAATCATTATTATAAAGATTATTATAATCATTATAATCATATGATCATTATCACTATTATTACTAATAATATAATTGTCACCGTTTCGTTACATTTATCATCATTAATGTTCTATTATTATCATTTTAACAACAATATTACTATTATTTTCATTTACTGGACATTTCTTCTTATAGAAATAATAATGAAAAGGTTTTATCACCATAATTCATTGCTATTTCATCACCAATCTACTTATATTACACATCAAAAAAAAAACGAAAATAGGAGAAAACAGTTCGTTCAAAGCGTCGTCGTTTCCCTTCGTTCTTTTTTACTGTTCATAAAGGCGACGTCACCGCTTTAAACACCGAGACAATCATACTAATGGACGAATGTGGCGGTATCCCGCGGAAATTATAATTTTATGTGAGTTTGAAAAGAAGATAAATCGCTGTATTTATGTTTATTCAAATGTCTTTTTCGAAATAAAGTCCCGATATATGGTGTTTTGGGAAACGTGCCAAAGGTTTTAAAAATTGTTACGTTTTTGCATAAGATGCAAAGATATTTTTTATATCAAACATGAAATTGTAAAAAAGAAAAGAAAAGGATACACGAAACAAATGAACGAGAAGAGAAAAAAAAATATTCGAAGAATTTCTGAAAAAGTATGACATAAAAAATAAAACATCACCCAAAATGGAAAGAATACTGAAACATAAGAACAGAACAGAAAAAAAACATACAAAAGAACCATCACGATACAAAGATAACGCCATTAACATGCCACGTGACCGCAGAGCGTCAAGGAATCCGCGTGAATCCGATCTGAGATAGAAAAACGGCTGACGTTCCTGGCGCCTGCATTAGTTGCATCGAACGCGTATTCTTTGAGTTCGTTGAAACTATACAGCAATGAGAGGAGACAGGGAATAACTCGTTTATACATTTTTTTCTTGAGTAACTTACTGATCGCTTATATATATTTTTTTTTTCTTTTTTTTTTTTTCTTCTTCTTCTTCTTGAGTAACTTATTGAAAATGCTACCAGAAAATGTAGGTGATACTACTGTAAAAAAATATACCGCTATTAATGGTAATAGTTATGATATTAATGATAAGAGTAATAACATTGATCTTTTAAAATTGATGTCAATATCCGTAATCAATATACTGTTAACGAGGATTAATGCTAAGAATAATAAGAAATATAAATCAATAATAATTGACCAAATCGGCAAATGTATAAATACTTTTATTTTTTTCCGTGTTCATAAAAATGTCTGTTGTGAAAATACTTATCTTATGTATTTCGTCCAGATAAAGAATTGAAATATGATATAAACTTTATTAAGACCGAGAGTGTTGTATAATGAACAAAACCATGACAGTAAATTTCAGAAGATGAGTAATGAAAAAGAAGACCATAATAATGCAGCTTTAATCTTGTGTCATGATGAAATGATGATAAAATTATCTTTCTTTTTCCTTCTGTTTTAAAATTGTGGAATTCATATACTGGCGGTTATCTGTTTCTTCATGTTTAAGTCTTGTGTTATCTTGATTGCTTTTGTTTTTCTTTCTCTCTCTGTCTATTTATCTTTTTCTCTCTCTATTCCTTTCGCTTTCACACCCTCTTTCTCTCTCTCTCTTTCTCTTTCTCTCCCTCTTTCTCTTTCTCTTTCTCTCTCTCTCTCTCTTTCTCTCTCTATCTCTCTATCTCTCTCTCTCTATCTATCTATCTATCTATCTATCTATCTCTCTGTCTATCTTTTTTATCTCTCTCTCTTTCTCTTTTTCTCTCTCACTCTCCCTCCCCTTCCCCCCTCTCTCTCTCTTTTACACCTTCCATTTCTTTCTATTTCTCTCCCTTTATCCCTGTCCCTCCCTCCCTCCTACCCATTAAAAAAAATCAAAATCAAACTCCATTCCACCTCCAGAAGACTCACCTCCGCAGTACTGGAGCGGCCGGGGGCACTCTAACCTCATAAGGTATCCCCGGTCCGTTAAAATTAATGAAGAAATGTACTCCGTCCGGTAGGCAGTTGGCATGGGGGTGGGGGTGGGGGGTACATGGATGATAATATTATCCTAAAAGCGAGTTGGGGAGGAGGGGGATGGGAAGGAAAGGGGAGGAAAGAAAGGGGAGGGGAGATGGGGAAGAGGGGAAGGAAAGGGGAGGAGGGGAGAAAGGGGAGAGGGGGTCTGGTAGGATGTAGTTGTTTTCGTAGGATGCGAGATACGCGTTCTAAGGACGGATTACATCTTTATAATGTTATGTCATCTTAGTTGATAGTAGAGTGTTGATTTGTCATTTTGTCATGTCAGTCTATCCTGGTATAGAGTGTTGATTTGTCATATTGTGACATGTCTTTCTGTGTGAAAATAGGGTGTTATGTCATATTGTATCGTATCTCTCTGTGTATTTTTTCCCTTCTCATGTTTCAGCCAAAGAAATTCCAAAAATAGATATCAAAGGCTGTGAAACAATAGGACTAAGGTATTTAATGCTAAACACAAAGTATTTAATTTCGTGTTATGCGTTTCTATGTAGTATTGTGATGTTGGTATGTCGCAGTTTATGTGTTTTTGTTTTGTGTTTTTATTTGATAATGGGATTCTGGTATGTCATGATTTTTGTCGTTTCTTTTTTTTTTTTTTTTTTTTTTGTAGTTCTTTGGTATTTCATGTTTTTTTGTCGTTCTTTGGTATGTGATTTTTTTTTTTTTTTTTTTTTTTTTTGTCCTGTGGTATGTCATGTTTTTTGTTGTTATTTGGTATATGTCATGTTTTTGTCGTTCTTTGCTTTGCTATGTTGACGCCATGTCACAATACCTTCCTGTGATAATGGGGGTTGACCGTTAATCATGTTGTAATGTGTCTTTGTATGTAGCAATGGAATGTTGGCTTGTCGTGTTATGTTGTTTCATGCAATGTTAATGCTAAGTGATAATAACTTTTATGGTTTGTGATATGTTACGCTATGGTCTTACTTTTAGATTCTGTTATGTTGGTCTTGTATTATGGATGTTACTGTATATTAGATACTGTTTGTGTTGTTTGATTTTGTTTTGTTATATTTCTCACTGTCCAGGAATCTATCAACTGACATATAAGGAAATATAAGTCAAAATGAAGTTAGGATTCTATTCCGTTTACTTTCAGAAAGAATTTTTGATCTATACTTGATGGAAAAAATGTATCTAAAAACTTATAGATACAAACTCTGAAAAATATATAATTAAATCTAAAATATATACTTATTATGGACATGCTCAATGCAAAAACAAAAGGTATTTCAAAGTTATTAGTATTTTAGTTTTAGTTTTCTTTATCTCCATTTCTACATATCTATTTCTATATCAATGTATCTCAATTCATCTTTATATATATATATTTTTTAATATATATCAGCAATGCCATTATCTGATTAAGAAGCCTTATGCCCCATGGCCGTAAAAAAAATCTCATCCATCTCACTTCCATATAGAATGACAGAGAGAGAGAGAGAGAGAGGTAGATAAATTAAGAGAGAGGAAGAGAGAAAGGGCGTAACATAAAAAAACAGAAAGTAAGAGAGAGAAAAAAAACAAATACACAAAGAAAAAAATCCAACCATATTCACCTAATTTCGACGCATCATTCGGCTAGATTTCATCCCACGCTCGATCTTGTTCACCTCCCTGTTTATTGTTGTTTTTTGTTGTTATTGTTCCGTGAACTACAGCCTAAGGGGAGGGGGGAGGGGGAGCAGAACAGGGGCTAAGGGGGGTAGGGGGAGTAGAACAGGGGCTAAGGTGGGAGAGAGGGAGAGGGAGAGATGGAGGATGAACGTTAAAGGAAGAGTCGTTAAGGTTGAAAGTCACGAGGCATAGAAAGGCCGGGAGTGACTTACGCTCCGTGACAGATTAGCAAGAACCTATGTGATGTTCGGCCATTGAATCAATATCGCCTGTGTTGAAGATTAATGGCTTGTTTACTACGAGGCTTTGAGCGAGTGAGTTTTGATACCGAGAGATTGGGTGAGGTAATTAGGAATGCCGGAGCGAAAGAGGGGTGGACCGATAGTGGGTGGGGTGATAGAGGGAGCGAAAGGCAAAACAGAAAGAAAGAATTGTGAGAGAAAGAGAAAGAGGGAAGAGGGGATGCGAGATAGATGGGGAGGGGGGGAGGGGAGGGGTGAAAGAGATATTCGAAGATGTGCCTCTTAGCAAGAAAAAGAGAGAGAGAACGAGAGCGAGAGAGAGAGAGAGAGCAAGAGAAAACAAGCGAGAGAGAAAAATAAGAGAGAGAGACAGAGAGAGAGAGAGAGAGCTTCTTAGATGTACCAGTTACCAAAAGAAAGAAAAGAGAAAAGTTAGTAAGTTGAGATAGACAAGTGGAATGACAGATATATGAATAAAGTAGGTCATTGTACAAATACATAGCCAGTGATCTAGGATATATATAGAAAGAGAGAAAGATGTGGATTGAAATATAGATCCATATATAGATGTCAAAATATAGAAGAAGCCAACAGAGAGAAACAGATTGACGTAGAAATATGTGCAATGTGTATATAAACAAATAAATAGATAAATAAACAAAGAGACATAGACAGTTCCAAAGATACTTAAATTCTAATAATAAATACATCCAAAAGATGATAATTAATTATGTCATAAAGATATATATAAAATGAAGCTTTCATTAAAAAGACGTTTTTCAAAAGGCGCAAGAGAAAGATATCTTTCGTTGAAAGTTAATATTATTTAAGAAAAGACAAACTATATGATTTTAGGTTGCGATCTACTGCTTTTATAGTATTTAGATTGATATATATATTTTAGTTTTATATATTTTCAGAAATAAGTGGAATAGATCACAAACCAGAGTCCTTTGTTATCTATATGTCGGTGTCATTATGTGGCCTTTTTTTATCGATTGTTTAAAAAGAAAAGATGTTCGACATTTGTTTTCTTATCTGAATATTTTTTGAAGAAATCAACTAGAGCAGAAGGGCCAAAGATTTTTATTTATCCATTCACCTATTTGGACCAAAGATTATTTCGGACTAAGTATGACAAAGCAAGCGTCCTCGTTTTTTGTTCTTTAGTCGACAAAAAAAAAGAAAAAGAAAGAAAAGAAAAAGATAAAAAGAAAAGAAAGATTGAAAGAAAGAAAAAAAAAAAAGAAAAAACACCGTGAATAATTGAATGATATACAATATTCAACCGAACAACACGAGTAATGAAGGAAATATATATATATATATATATATATATATCAAGGGATGAATAATTTTACACTGCAACTATCCGTTATTGATATTTTAATGAAAAGACGGACAAACACTCTCCTCAGTCATTACTTAGATATATGCATGATTTTCTGATTATTATTATGGTATTATTGATAATGATGATTAATTTTGATTAATGATGATCATTTTGATTAATTTTGTAATTATAATGATGAATATTATATCAGAATAATAATAATTATTATCATTATATTGTTATTTTTATTTTTATTGTTGTTTTTATTTACTTATCTTATTCATATATTTTACTTTTTTCATTCTTGTTACTATTATATTAATATTCATCATCGCTGTTGTTATTCTTTCTTTATTATTATTATTGTCATCATCATCATTATAATAATAACTATAATAATAGTGATATCAGTGTTATCTTTACCGAGGGAGATCATCATCATCATCATCATTTATGTTATAAGAACACCTTTGATCATCATCGTCGTCATCATCACCATCATCATCATTTATGTTATAAGAAGACCACAATAACACCAACTACTAGTTACCAGATGTTGTGATCTCGAATGAAAACTCTTCATTCGTTCCATCATGTTCTTCAATTGGTTTGTTCTGCAAATAATATGTTCTGCAACTGGTTTGTTCTACAATGTGTTCTGCAAATAATATGTTCTGCAAGTGGTTTGTTCTACAATATGTTATGCAAATTATCTGTTCTACAAATAATATGTTCTACAACATGTTCTGCAAGTGGTTTGTTCTGCAAGTGGTTTGTTTTGCAAGTGGTTTGTTTTGCAAGTGGTTTGTTTTGCAAGTGGTTTGTTTTGCAAGTAGTTTGTTTTGCAAGTGGTTTGTTTTGCAAGTGGTTTGTTTTGCAAGTGGTTTGTTTTGCAAGTAGTTTGTTTTGCAAGTTGTTTGTTTTGCAAGTAGTTTGTTTTGCAAGTTGTTTGTTTTGCAAGTGGTTTGTTTTGCAAGTGGTTTGTTTTGCAAGTAGTTTGTTTTGCAAGTTGTTTGTTTTGCAAGTAGTTTGTTTTGCAAGTTGTTTGTTTTGCAAGTAGTTTGTTTTGCAAGTTGTTTGTTTTGCAAGTTGTTTGTTCTGCAAGTGGTTTGTTTTGCAAGTGGTTTGTTTTGCAAGTGGTTTGTTTTGCAAGTGGTTTGTTTTGCAAGTAGTTTGTTTTGCAAGTTGTTTGTTTTGCAAGTGGTTTGTTTTGCAAGTGGTTTGTTTTGCAAGTGGTTTGTTTTGCAAGTTGTTTGTTTTGCAAGTTGTTTGTTCTGCAAGTGGTTTGTTTTGCAAGTGGTTTGTTTTGCAAGTGGTTTGTTTTGCAAGTGGTTTGTTTTGCAAGTGGTTTGTTTTGCAAGTGGTATGCTCTGCAAGTGGCTCACTGCAACCGTGCCCTTGTTTCGTGACAGCACCAGTGACACTTCTCGAAAACCATTAATCTCATTATTATCAAATTCCCCAATCCCATCCCCCTCCCCCTCCCCCTCCAACCTCCCCCTCCCCCTCCCCCTCCCCTGGCAGCATCAGCGAAGGGGGAATCAGAGTAAAAGGGAAAGGGAGAAGGAGAAAGGGGAGGGAGGAAGAAAATAAGGGGGTGGAGGGAGAATGCAGAGGAGGAGGGAAGAAGGGGAGAGGGAATGGGGGATGGGGGTGCGAGCGGAAGAAGAAGGGAGAGGAGGAGAAATGAGGGGGAATAAAGGGGTGTAAGAGGATGGGAGAGAGATGAAAAGGAGACAATGAGAGAGAGAGAGGAAAAGGGAGGGGAGGGAGCGGAGGAAATAGAGAGGAAAGGGAGAGAAAGGAGAAGAAGGTGAGGAAAAGAGAGAAGGCGAGGGAAGGGGAGGGAGAGTGATGGGAACGAGAGAAAGAGAAGGAGGGGAAGGGATGAGAAGGGGAGAAAGGAGAGGAATGGGAACGAGAGAAGTAGAAGGAAGAGAAGGGGTGAGAAGGGGAGAACGGAGAAGGACGGGAGAGAAGGGGGGCGACAGGAATGGAACAAGCTAAGACAAAGGTTGTTTACATTCCGCTCGTCGTTTGCATATTAACACTCAGCTGACATTCCCACACGCCGTGATTATAGTGTCAGGACAATGCTCTCTTCTGACTCCTTTATGGCACCTTAAAGGCACTATCCTGTTTGCTGGCGTTGCCTGTCACTCTGTTCTTTGACTTCTAGCTATTCCGCATGTCTTTTGTTAGTTGTGCATGTTTTTATTTCATCTTTTATTCAAGTTCTTTTGATTTTGATTTCATTTCCTTATTTTTCCTTTTTTTTTTCTTCTAGTCTACGTTTTATTTTAATTCAACTTTCCACTCCGTTTTTAATCGTTCCATCCCTTCGATTTTTTTATGTTTCCAGAGTTTGTAAATTGATTTCGACTGTTCTTAGGCTGTTCTTTTCTTTACATAATGATTCTCTCTCTCTCTCTCTCTCTCTCTCTCTCTCTCTCTCTCTCTCTCTCTCTCTCTCTCTCTCTCTCTCTCTCTCTCTCTCTCTCTCTCTCTCTCTCTCTCTCTCTCTCTCTCTCTCTCTCTCTCTCTCTCTCTCTCTCTCTCTCTCTCTCTCTCTCTCTCTCTCTCTCTCTCTCTCTCTCTCTCTCTCTCTCTCTCTCTCTCTCTCTCTCTCTCTATGTCTCTCTCTCTCTCTCTCTCTCTCTCTCTCTCTCTCTCTCTCTCTCTCTCTCTCTCTCTCTCTCTCTCTCTCTCTCTCTCTCTCTCTCTCTCTCTCTCTCTCTCTCTCTCTCTCTCTCTCTCTCTCTCTCTCTCTCTCTCTCTCTCTCTCTCTCTCTCTCTCTCTCTGTCTGTCTCTCACTCTCTCTCTCTAGCTCTCTCCCTCCCCCCCCCTCTCTCTCTCCTTTCCCCTCATTTCTCCTCACTCTATGCCATCTCCAAAATCTATTATGCTTTTGTAAGTCTATGACTAAATGACCGCTCTAGACAATGGACCTTATGACCTTATTAGCGCTCAAATGAACCTTTATGAGCGGTTCACTTGAGTTAAAAACAAAATGGAAATATGTTTGTTTTCCAAAGATGAAAACAACGAAATGTGTTTTCTGATTATAATCGTCCTCGGATTATTATTATATTATTATTATTATCATCGATGTTTTATATCTCCGCCTCCTCCTCCTCATCATCATTATTATCATCATTATCATTACCATCATCAACATCACCATCATCATTATCATCATTATCACCACCATCATCACCATCACCACCACTATCACCGTCATCATCATCACCATCATCAATATTTAATACTATCCTCATCACTTCATTAGAAGAATTTTTTTTTTTTTTTTTTTTTTTTTTTTTTTTTTTTTTTTTTTTGGGGGGGGGGTTCATGATCAGCTTAAGTAAGACTTTCAAAGCATTTGTAACTGAAGTCTGGATTCAACACAGGCAAGCGACTTTTTGCTCGTTGCACTTGATAAATCATAATCAGGCATATATATGTGTGTGTGTGTATATATATACAGTAAATATATATATATATATATATATATATATATATATATATATATATATAATATCCCTTTTCTTTTATGTAGTTAACGGCTTAAAGACCAGATCGATAAACAACAGCAAGTCAACTGCAATCTCCAATATCAATAAACTGATCGCCACATGATTGCAGTTAGAATCAGATCTTTTCCTAACCAAGTATTGCATTATTATTGATAATCAACATGATAATCTTAATCGCAAAGCATTGATAAGCACACAGGGAGCTCAATCAATCAAGTATGTATCTCCCTCTAGTCTTCATCAGACATCCTCATGTAGTGATCAATCATACGAGGACAGCACAGGTCATGAGTGAAATATTGTGAAATCACGATGAAATATTACGAAACACGTCGTGATCTGCATAGCATGACTTAGCAGATGCTGTTATTTTTTTTTTTTTTTTTTTTTTTTTTTAGGGGAGCGAGGGATGTTTTGCGTATATTGCAAATATTGCATTTAATTGTAGAAGTTTTGTTTTAATTAATCATGGGTGGTTTTAGGATTAGTGATGTATTTAAGAAGATATTGAAAATAGGAGAAACTAGTGTTAATAGTCTAAAAGATTTTGATGATGAGAATTGTATTGATAATGATAATAATGATAAAAGTATTGAGAATATCAGCAAAGACAACGGTGGTGATGATAATAATGATCATATTCATTATGATTCCTATGGTGACAATCATTTTGAAAATTATGACCATGATAATAATGATGACAACAGTACTGATAATTATATTTGACACTCAATTTAAATTAATGGAACAATCATTGATGAAAGCGATTATGATAATATCAGTAGTAACAATAACAGTGATAATAACAGTTATAATTATAATAACAATAAGGATACTAGTAAAGGTAATGATAACAAATATAAAGATGATGGTATTGATGCTATCAAAATAGAACCTGATGCCGCTCTTTCCCGGAATCATTGATAATATCTAAAGGGATACTGGTGTGTGTGTGTGCGTGTGTGTGAGAGAGAGAGGGGGGGGGAGGAGGGAGAGAGGATGGAGGGAGAGGGAGGGGATGGGAGGTAGTGGATGAAGGGAGAGGGAGGGGATGGGAGGTAGTGGATGAAGGGAGAGGAAGGGGGTGGGAGGTAGTGGATGAAGGGAGAGGGAGGGGATGGGAGGTAGTGGATGAAGGGAGAGGAAGGGGGTGGGAGGTGGTGGATGAAGGGAGAGGGAGGGGATCGGAGGTAGTGGATGAATGGAGAGGGAGGGGCTGGGAGGGAGAGGAAGGGGGTGGGAGAGAAGGGAGAGGGATGGGATGGGAGGAAGAGGGAGTGAGGGGAGAGGGGGTGGGAGGGCGGGGAGAGGAAGGGCGTGGGAGGGAGAGGGAGAAGGAGGGGGCGGGAAGGAGTGAGAGAGAGAAAGAGAGAGAGAGAGAGAGAGAGAGAGAGAGAGAGAGAGAGAGAGAGAGAGAGAGAGAGAGAGAGAGAGAGAGAGAGAGAGAGAGACAGACAGACAGACAGAAAGAGAGACAGAGACAAACAGAGAGAGAGAGATGGAGAGATGAAGAGGGGAAACAAAAAAGAGAAAACGAAAGAAAGAGAAAGAGCGAGAGAGAGAGAGAGAGAACGAAAGAAAGAGAGAAAGAGAGAGAGAGAGAACGAAAGAAAGAGAGAGGAAGAGAGAGGGTGGGAGAAGATACTGTTATTACCCGATGGAAAGGCAATAACACGCGCGCAGTTATGAAAGCGAAATACAAAAGCACACGAGCTCCATCATATCGAGGGACATTTTACACGAACGAACAACATATAAATCACAAACATCCGTCGGAACGTTTTTCGATGTTGAAGATGAGTTTCGAAAATACGTGAATTGCGCAAGAAATTAGTTTTTTGATTAAGGGCGGTCGGTTGGTCTCCTTTCGCGACTGCGTTGGTGTTTTACTTATACTTTCTGTTGCCGCATGAGCCTTTGCGGCTGTTCAATTAATGTAAGGACGACTGATACCGCTGTGTAGCACTCACTCCAGTTTATTGAAAGTGGTCAAACCTGAAATACGTTACATGGTTACAATCAACATTGGTATAATCTGTCACAATAATCCTTTAACATTTACAATTGTGTAATACGTGTTATTATACTAAACAGGGTTATCAAATTAATATAGATCACTTAAACTAGATCTCTGTTATCACTAAATACATACACAGCGTGTTATTATACTAAACAAGGATATAAAGTTGATATAGATCACTTAAACTAGATCTCTGTTACAAGTTGATATAGATCACTTAAACTAGATCTCTGTTACCACTAAATACATACACATTGCGGAACAGACGCCGTCCTTTGTGGCTATTCTTATCTTACAGGTCGTCCACGTCCTCTCACGATGGTGTGGCGTTCTATACTGTTTCAATGCGAATTTCTTCACTCTGCGTATGTGGTCCTTCACGGCCTATCATGGGTTTGTCAGCACGGGAAAACAAGAGAGTACTGTCCGCGATAGATAAACATATCTTATGTGATGAATGTGGGCCATGTGGTGCGGTTTGCTGCGTGGGGTCGCTCGATGGCACCAGCTTTCAATGCGCGTCAACACTTCGGCTGGAAAGGGTTCGAGTACAGCGAAGCAGTATTCATCTGAAGTAACCCATATGGAGAGCATTAAATATGTTTGTCCGTCGAGGCCCCTGTGAGCGGCTATTGGTTCCGTATGGAGTGGTGTCTGTGAGTTTTTTGTTCTCTTCTTCTCTTTTATCTCTTTTCTCTTTCTTCTATCTTTAGTTAACGTTCCTTTTCCTATCTATCTCTATTTACGTCCTTTTTAACGCCGTCATCGGCGTTAACACTTTCCAATCAATCTTTTGGCGCCATTTTGGATGAGTGGATCGAGGGAGTGCAGAGATGGCGTAATCTTATTATTCCGTTAACAATGGCAAAGTGAAGAAACGTTGCAAGTTTATGTTCCCATTTCGTCTCCGCCTTTGGAATATTCCCGAGGGATATGATCCTTCAAAGCTATATTATCAATAAAGTTTGTTGTTAAGAACTGATTGAATGAGTGAATACCTAAATACATGTATACGTGTTTGTATGTCTGTGTGTATGTGTATGTATGCACGTGTACACCTCAAGAGAACGCATATATCTCTATTACATGCGTAGGCGCCTCCGGTACAGAATAAAACAGCGACCCACACATCCAACCCCCATCCCCATCCCCACCCCTACCCTCACTCATCCCCACCCCCCATCCCCATCCCCACCCCTACCCTCACTCATCCCCACCCCCATCCCCATCCCCATCACCATCCCCTTCTCCACCCATCCCATCCCCACCTCCACCTCCACCTCCACCTCCACCTCCACCTCCACCTCCACCTCCACCTCCACCTCCACCTCCACCCCCACCCCCACCCCCACCCCCATCCCCTTCCCCACCCCCCCTACCCCCACCCCCACCCATCCCCACCCCCAACTCCACCCACCCCACCCAACCCCACCCAACCCCAACCCCTTCGCCTCGCACCGGAGAGCCGAGCCGAGAGCGCGACGAACCGACGAACCGACCGACCGACCGACCGACCAGGAGGGAGCAGCGAGTTATTTACCGCGCGTAGAAGCGTTGCGACGGCGAGATGCCTTCACTTGGCCGGGGTTGCCATGGAGGGGTCGCCGAAGGAAGTCTCGCTTGCAAAAACAACCTGAAACCAACACCAACGTATCGTTCGGGAAGGCTTTTGTGCGTCGGAGGGAGATCGGGAGAGAGAGAGAGAGAGACTGTGGTTTCGTCGTGGTGGCGTAATTGCTTTCACTAAGGTTGTTTTCAAGCTCTTTTTTATTTGTGTGGAAGAAAAGGTAGATGGATAGGTAGAGGTAAGTAGGTAAATGGGCGGTGTAGATTGGGGAAATTGGTGATTGGGTGATTGGATAATAAGATGTGTGGAAGTGATTGTTATCGAGTTCATTGTATGTATGTAATGCTATCTCTCTCTCTCTCTCTCTCTCTCTCTCTCTCTCTCTCTCTCTCTCTCTCTCTCTCTCTCTCTCTCTCTCTCTCTCTCTCTTCCCTCTCCTGATTTTCACAAACAAATTACCATTTCGTATCATGCTCACCTTATTAACCCCCCCCCCTCCCACGAATCATTCGTCATCAAAACGCTTCAAAACGACCCTTAGTCATTATATTTTTTTCATTATATGACCTCTTCGTTTTATTGCCCCCCCCACCCCACCGCCACCCCACCCCACCGCCACCCCACCCACCCCCATCCCACCTTTCGCTTATACAAGCTCTCCAACAGATGCCTTACAAGATCTTTTCATCGCCGAAAGCTGTTGCACTCTCTCAAGACTGCGCTAATTAGCAAAGGCAATACATCGGCTAACAAAGGAAATGTGTGTGCGTGTGTGATCGAGGGTGAAATGAGTGTGTGTGGAGGTGAGAGAAAGAAGGGCGGGTGGAGAGAGAGAGAGAGAGAGAGAGAGAGAGAGAGAGAGAGAGAGAGAGAGAGAGAGAGAGAGAGAGAGAGAGAGAGAGAGAGAGAGAGAGGGGGGGGGGGGAGAGAGAGAGAGAGAGAGAGAGAGAGAGAGAG
>BOPN01000100.1:600349-607849 GCA_017312705.2 Penaeus japonicus
AATTTAAAAATATATTATAGAATAATAAGAAGAAACATAAAAGTAATAGAATAACGACATATGAAAATAAAAGTAGATATAAATACATGAACATTGGAGAGTACAAAAGACGTAAATAAGAATGATAACCCAAAAGAGGTAAAAGGACGAAGATTAATACTATGACGAAGAGATGACAGATATAGATAAAGATGATGACACAAAGAAGATGCAAATAAGTGTCATTAGACGAAGCCAAGGGTAGATGTAGCTAAGAAGTAGGTGCTTCATCAGTGACTAAGAGAGACAGGCAGCAATTAGTGATGATTACGTAAGAGAGAGAGGTAGACAGGGGGAGTAAAGAAGGAGATGGTGAGGAGAGAGAGAGAGAGAGAATAACGCCTCTTTTTTTCTCTCTCTATCTCTCTATCTATCTATCTCTCTTTCTCTCTTTCTCACTCTCTCTCTTTCTCTCTCTCTCCATGTGTATGTATATATTTGTGTTTGTGTATGTGTATGTATGCATGTATGTAAATATAAATATATATATGAATGGCGTCAAGTGAGGACACGGTGAGGAGGGGGGAGGAGATTGGGGAGGGATGTCATGAGGGAAACGAAGGAGGATGGAAATGAGAAAAAAAGGAGGGAAAGGAAGGAAGAATAGAAGGAGAAGGGGGAGAAGAGAAAGAAGGGAGAATGAGAAAGAAGAGAGAAAGGAATCAGGAAGGAAATGAAGGAGAAGAAAATAAGAAGGAAATTAACACGTGTCAAATATGTGAACGAAGATGGAGAAGGAGGAGAAACGGAATATGAATCAAGAGTAATTTGAGAAAACAAACAGACCAAAGAAAAGGGAGAATGAGCGACAATAAGAATAAAACAAGAAAGAGAGAATTCGAAGCATAAAAATACAAGTTGGATGAATGCATTTATTCTGTCGTATGTTTGTCCTTGACACTCGGTTCTCTATGTATTCTATGTATTATTTAAATTATAAGGATTTTGGTCTCTGTATTTTATCTATGAATTTCTTTCCTTTTTTTTTTTTTTTTTTTTTTTACTTTTTATTCTTTATTCATGAATTTATTCTATTTTCGTTGCAGTATTTTACTCTCCGTGTATTTTTTTCTTTTTCCAGTTTGATTTAGTGTTGTCTAAAATATAATGTAAGTTTCAATAACTAAGACAATGGATTTTATTGACTAATATATATTTATATAATTCTTTTGTTTAGATTTGGAAAAAAGACGAATTACATTGCGTTATCAAAGACAATATCCCATTTAGAAAGTTAGTGCTCTTTTGTTGTTATTGCTGCTTATATAATTCATAATATCTCTTTTTTTCCTTTTATCAAATGTTCTTCCTTTTACATTTCCATTTTTTTTTTTATCAAAACGCATATCATATTCAATCTATTATCGAACACATATCACCTCATTGCATTTTATATCGAACTCATATCATATTCAATCTATTATCGAACGCACATCATCTCATTACTTCTTTTATCGAGCGCTTCTCCTATTACTCTTCTTGCTCGTATTGTATTGTGCCTCGCGTCCTCCTCCCCCCCCCCCTTCACCCTCACCCTCTCACCCGCCCCTTCTCACCCCCTCCCCCCCATTTACGCCGAAGGGGAGAGGGAAAAGTGAGTTGTTTTGAAAGTCCTGTGTCGTTAATCATTCCTCTGTGCCCTCCGCCTCCTCCTCCTCTCCCTTCCCTACCCCTCATCTCCTCCTCCTCCTCCCTTCCTTACCCCTAATCTCCTCCTCCCTCCCTTCCCTATTCCTCATCTCCTCCTCACATCCTCCCTACCCTCCTTCTCCTCCCTTCCTCCTCCTTCTCCTCCTTTCCCTCCTTACTCTACGCTTCTCTTCCTCTTCTTCTTGTTATCATTGTTATTCATCTTCTTCTTATTTATCCTCTTCATCCTTCTCTACCTCCTCTGGGAGGGTAAGAAAAGGAGAGAGGGAGAAGGAGAGGAAGAAAGGGAGGGAGGGTAAGGGAGATGAGGAAAAGGAGGGAGGGTGAGGGAGAGGGAGAGGAAGAAAGGGAAGGAGGGAGAGAGAGAAGAAAGAAAGGGAAGAATGGAGAGGAAGAAAAGAAGGGATGAAAATGGGAGAGGAAGAAGGGGAAGGAGGGAGAGGAAGAAAATGAGGGAGGGAGGAAGAGTAAGAGAGGAAGTGAGAGAGGGAGAGTGGGAGGAAAAGAAGAGGTGGAGTAAGGGCGAAGAAAGGTAGAACAAGGAAGAGTAAGTGGGTCGTCAGGGGGAGACAGAAACGGATAGATAGATGAGGGAGGGGAGAGAAAGGAGGAATATAGGATAAGGAAGAACCGACCGTAGGTGGAGGAGGAGGAAAAGAGGAAAGTAAGAGGAAAAGGGGGAATGGGGAGGCCACGTGCATGCGGATTTAGCTCCTGAAGTGGGCGAAGAAGGTTGTTTTTTATATCATTCGATATTAGGATATTTTTCTCCAAGTGGATGCCTGTTAAAGTCTCTAGGAGTGTGAATTATTAAAGTAAGGTGGCTGCTTCTTATCGTTTCAATGATAAATGCAACACATATTTGCGTTGTTGTTGTATTTTTGTTATTGTGGTTGTTGTTTTGTTTCTTTTCTTTTTTTTAGAAAATAGATAATTTCCGGATTATATATATATATATTTTTTTCAATTACATCAATAACAATAACCAAACTGATAAAAGAATTATTGGTAAAAAAAAATAATAATAAAAATAAAAAAAATAATAAAAATATATATTTGTTGGTAGTATTTTTTCAATAGCATATATATATCTTTTTATGTTTTATCCTTTTATTGAAAATGTGATTTCAATAAAAAATGACAGTCAAGTGTAAAATTAAAATTATCTGAGTGTGTCTCCCTCTCTCTTTCCACCTTTCTATATCTATTCATCTATTCATTTCTCTCTCCCCCTTTCCCTAACTCTCCCTTCATCCTTCTTCTCCTTCCTTTTCATTCATAAATCTCGTAATTTAATATGCTCATTGCATAGATCAACAATAGATTACGTCAATGATGTCACGACGGCATTCGGAAGACAATGCTGGATCTCACGAACTATGTTGCATGAATCCTCAGTCTCTCGAGAAATAATCCGTGAAGATGATGAATGATATTGACAACTAGATAATGATAGCAAGTAACGTAATTTTGATAGATGATTATATAATGTAATTATGATACAAGAGAATTGAATAACGTAATTCAGATAAGACAGATAATTAAATAACGTGGTTATGATAACAGATACTTGGATAACGCATTTATAAAAAAACAGATAATCAAATGACGTAATCAATATAATAGATTAACGCAATGACACCGAGGGCAGCGATGTGATGCTTGTAATATTTCTGATATTTTATTGCTAACTTGTGCTCGTTACATAGTTGTCATCACATTGAGTGGTGCTACATCTTATGACATGCTCTTCCGACGACTGGTGTTCTCCAAGAGCTTCAGGACTCCAGCGGCGTCCACAGCAAAGGCGTTGGTCGCTCGTCGACGTCACCAAGGTCTCCTGTTCGCAGGGACTGCATGACGTCCCACTCACCTGCCGACGGGGCTGAGACTCCGCAGGGCGACTCAGCAAAGCCCGAAGAATGGAACCCTCCACGCGGGGAACGACAGGGTGGTTGATGACATATCGAGGTGGATGAACGCCGCATCGGCGGAGAGCGGCGAGGAATGCGGCCAAATCCGCGTGCGGAAAGGAAAACGACTGCCGGTACATCGTCTGCAGCACCAGGAATACTTGCTGCAACGGGACATCTGCCAGGCTTATGACGGAATGCGCTCCCCGCAACTCTTGGGCGAGGAGAGGAGAAGCGGCTGCCAGCACCACGCGATGGCACAGAAGGGCGCCGCCCCTGCACACCAAGGTGACATCAAGGAACCTTCCATGCGTCCTGGCAGACCACAGGTCGTCCGCAGCAACGTCGTCACCACCGAAAACGCACACTTGACTCATCATGGACTTCTTCAGTGGAAAAAACAAACTGAAACCTCGCGAGGACATACGCACTTAATGCACTTGTTATCAGGTCATTTTTATTATTGGACTCGAGTGAGGTCACAAGTAGCCAAGGTCAGCTAAGCCAAGAAGTAGTTATAGGCAAACTATGAAGCCAGGGTACACTCATGACCTGTTTGAAATTTTGTGTACGGTGATGCATTTATTTAGTTATTTTCTTACCCATAGAATAAGGACAGAAAAGGGGAATTACTCTACTCTGCTATTAAATATAACTAAAAGTAAAACTAAAGCTATCAGTCATATAAGTACATTCTCTCTCTCACTCCATCCATCTTTTCATTTATTCTCCCACCTATTTATCTTTCACTTATACACCAATCTACCTGCATATCAAGAACTCAAACCCAACTACATACACCGGCAAGACAGCGAGCCTACAAGACAACCCATCTCGAACCTCGATATTCGAACGTCCGATTCGAAAACCGAGCGAAGAACAGATCGACGACGTGACAGTTTCAGTGTGTGTTCTCCTCCAGCGAGGCACGATGAACACTGAGCTCCTCATCATTCAAAAGCAGGACGAGGAATAACACGGAACGACACAAAAGGGCGCTAGTCGAGGGATCTTCCAATAATCCTAATAGACTACGCGTTCTTTTTAGCTACTGTGGCGCTTCAAACTCTTTAGTGAGTGGGATCGGCACCGTTGTCTGGGTAACTGTCTATGAATAACGCTCCTCCTTCCTACTGTGAAGAGGATATAGAGCAGGAAGAGTCGTTATGCAATTTGATATAATTAGTCGTTTGATAAATATGTGTGAAATAAGGTTATGTCTACAGCTCATAACCAGGTATTTACATGGCCCATGTAAAGAATTTCGAGACATGAAAAAAAAATAATGTCCGGAATATATTGAGTATTTCAAAGCTGGTTTGAAATTTGTTATAATTTTCATTATTAACGTTTTAGACTCTAAATCCGCATTTGATTATGTAAGCATGTTGAACACTGTGTAGGTTAGGACGTTTTATTTTTAGACGTAAAGGAGAATAATACAGTTAACATTGCAAAAGGTCATGACATTTTACTGATACAAAATAATATCTGTACGGTTTGTAATAACCACAATCTTACACTAAAGCTGATAATATTGCCTTCTGCTTGCGATAATAAATACTTGAAGAAGTCTCCCTTATATACTGAGGAAGAGCACCAGGAATAGAAGCGATATATGATAACGTATCAAGATGATCTAGATGTAAAGGAAGTAAAAAGCATGAGATACAGATGGTATTTTATTGCTAAGTTGTACTACTGACATGGTTGTCGTCAGTGTTAGTGTTGTTGCATTTCCTAACATGCCCTTCGGAAAGCTGGTGTTCTCCAAGAGCTTCAAGACTCCAGCGGCGTCCACAGCAAAGGCGCCGGTCACTCGTCGACGTCACCAAGGTCTCCTGTTCGCAGGGACTGCATGACGTCCCACTCACCTGCCGACGGGGCTGAGACTCCGCAGGGCGACTCAGCAAAGCCCGAAGAATGGAACCCTCCACGCGGGGAACGACAGGGTGGTTGATGGCATATCGAGGTGGATGAACGCCGCATCGGCGGAGAGCGGCGAGGAATGCGGCCAAATCCGCGTGCGGAAAGGAAAACGACTGCCGGTACATCGTCTGCAGCACCAGGAATACTTGCTGCAACGGGACATCTGCCAGGCTTATGACGGAATGCGCTCCCCGCAACTCTTGAGCGAGGAGAGGAGAAGCGGCTGCCAGCACCACGCGATGGCACAGAAGGGCGCCGCCCCTGCACACCAAGGTGACATCAAGGAACCTTCCATGCGTCCTGGCAGACCACAGGTCGTCCGCAGCAACGTCGTCACCACCGAAAACGCACACTTGACTCATGATAATTTTGTTAAAAGGGAAATCACTGTTAAGACAAAGACACTGGGCATCTGATACTTCACCCTACTAGAGTATGCACTTAATATACCAATCATCAGGTCAGTTTCATCTGTTGCCATGTGAGGTCAGAAGTATCCAAGGTTAGCTAAGAAAGGACATAGTACAAGGGGACCTTTGATTTAATATTTAGTGTGTTTAAATAGATAAATAAATATATATATATATATATTTATATATATATATATACACACACACACACACACATATATATATATATATATATATATATATATATATATATATATATATTTATATATATATATATGCACATGCACACACGTATAGGTGCATATATGTGTGTGTGTGTGTATATGTATAGGTTTCTCTTTTTACCTAATTGTTTAAGTTAAAAAGTAAATTAACTTATACATGAGACTTCTACTCGCGTGAACAATATAACCACTAAGCTTATTAACATTGTTATACTGTTACTGAGTATATCATAATATGTAATACATGATATTTTGTGAGTTAGGTAGGAAACAAAATGTAGAAGGAGACATGTTAAAAGATAATATTAACGTATGTAACGCGATACTGTACAATATATTACAATTGTTATAAAACTCACACTAGTACTGAGTACAGTACCACTGCCTTCTACTTATAGTGAGTATGGTGATACTGTCTAGTAGTTGTATTAGTCTTATTAAGACTGTTAATACAGAACACAATAAAAGGTTTATATTATGAAACATACTGCCCTCCATCTGCGGAAAATCGTAGCCGATGTACAGCTAATATTTATATAGCAAATGTGAAAGGTCGTGGCATTTCAGTGTTAGTTATAATAAAGAAATAAGATTCACGTATGTTATGTTTTAATATTGTTTACATACTAGTCCATCTGTATAATAGCATGGCAAGCAATATTTCTGTTTTTATCAGTCATAATAATTTCCTAAGCGTGTTTGCTACTGCAATGAATATCAGCTTAATATAAGATGGAAAATTGGTATAATCGATGTATAATTGTTATCACCATCGCTAATATGACTCAATGTGAATGTGAATAATAATTTATTTACGACAGAAAAAATGATTTTTTCACCAACGAAACATATCTATGGGCCTTATCTGCAGCGTCCTTATCTGCAATGATTGCCAAAAACTTGCACTAATTTGCTGCCGTATTTCAAGTTCTATTGTCAAAGAGCTCGACCCGCCCACGCGTACCAACCTATCCAGTAGGGGCGTCAACACGCATGCGCGAACCATCTCCATGTAACAATGAAATAAGTTTATAATGTATAGTATACTGCATATTTCGAGACTCCAGTTCATGCGTGAAAATGAAAACAAATACCACCATATGTAGCTATGATAAATGGGTGATAAATAATTGTTTGAATCCTTTGGCTTGGATTACATTTACTTTTTAACTCGTAAGAAACTGAATTTACCAAGTGTTTGACATGAAAAACATTTAAACAACAACAAAAAGTCTATTGGGTGTATTTCTATGTTCATTCTCAGGTCAGACTGGTAATCAAAGGCTATTAAAGTATATAGTCACAATTAGAGTATTACGTTCGAATTTGTTTAGA
>BOPN01000100.1:612849-622849 GCA_017312705.2 Penaeus japonicus
CTTTTCCTCCCCTCGCGATGTCCTCCCTCGGTTGGCTCTTCACCCGCAACCGAGTCTCAACATCCTCCCGGAAGGCGTCGTTCGGGCGAGGGCTCTTGGCTTCGTGCTTGTGGGTGGGCGTGTGGGCGTCGCTCCTGGCTGGGTCCGCCTCTATCATCCCTTCCTCTAATACGACTTTCGCCCTGCAGAAGTACCAGGCTGATAGAGGTAAGGGGTGGAAAGGGAGCCTTTCCTTTTTTGTTTTTCTTTTTCTTTGCCTGTTTTTTATTTATTTATTTATTTATTTTTTTTGCTCGTCTATACCCACTTTCTTTATTCTTTTTCTTTGCCCAGTTTTTCTGATTTTTAGTGACTATTTTTGTTCATTTATCATTTTTTCGTTTTATTATCATTTTTTCGTTTTATTTACATTATTTTCGTTAAATTTACCTTTTTCGTTTTATTTACCTATTTCTTCTTGTCCTTTTTTTCTTCCTCTCTCCGTTTGTTTGTTTTTCTTCTTAACCTGTTCTTCTTTTCTTTTCAAATTCATCTTCGTTTTCTTTCTGCTTTTTCTTCGTGCTTTTTTTCTTATTGTTTTCTTCCGCTATTCATGCTTCTTCTTCTTCCTTCTTATTCTCCTCCTCCTCCTCCTTCTCTTTCTTCTCTTCTCCTCCTTCTCTTCCTCCTCCTCCTCCTCCTTCTCCTCCTCTTCCTATTCCTCCTCCCCCTCCTCCTCCTCCTCTTCCATTCTCTCACCCATTCTCCCTCATATTTTGTCCTCATTCTCTACCTCCTCCACCCCCTCCTCCTTCCCTCCACCTCATCACCCCCATCCTCCTCCACCCCCTCCTCCTTCCCTCCACCTCATCACCCCCATCCTCCTCCACCCCCTCCTCCTTCCCTCCACCTCATCACCCCCATCCTCCTCCACCCCCTCCTCCTTCCCTCCACCTCATCACCCCCATCCTCCTCCACCCCCTCCTCCTTCCCTCCATCTCATTACCCCCATCCACCTCCACCCCCTCCTCTTTCCCTCCACCTTATCACCCCCATCCACCTCCACCCCCTCCTCCTTCCCTCCACCTTATCACCTACATCCTCCTCCACCCCTCCTCCTTCCCCTCCATCTCATCACCCCCATCCACCTCCACCCCCTCCTCCTTCCCCTCCACCTTATCCACCCCCATCCTCCTCCACCCCTCCTCCTTCCTCCATCTCATCACCCCCATCCACCTCCACCCCTCCTCCTTCCCCTCCACCCTCATCACCCCCATCCTCCTCCACCCCCTCCTCCTTCCCTCCACCTTATCACCCCCATCCTCCTCCACCCCCTCCTCCTTCCCTCCACCTTATCACCCCCATCCTCCTCCACCCCCTCCTCCTTCCCTCCACATCCTCACCCCCCTCTCCTCCACCTCCTCCACCCCCGCCATCCTCCACCCCCGCCATCCCCCACCCCCAACCCCACCCCCTCCATCCTCAACCCCCTCCATCCTCCATCCTTCACCCCCTCCACCCCCTCCATCCCCCTCCACCCCCCTCCATCCCCCATTCTCTCCCCTCGAGTCGCTATGTATTCCGATATGCACAGGTATTCCCCGTCTGTAATTATCGGCCTCGGGGTCACACGATACTTGATATTCCTCTTCGTGTTTTCGTCTGAGATCTTTTTACCGTACGAGGATTTTTTTATATTATTGTTTTTTTGTATGTTTTTTTGTTTTGTTTTTGGTTTGGTTTGGTTTCTTTTTGTTTTTGTGCTCTTCCATTATTTTTTATTTATTATTTTTTTGTTTCTTATTTTTTATTATTATTATTATTTTTTTTTTTTTTTTTGCTTATATTGGTTTGTTTTGTTCTTTTCTTTTTCTTCTTTTCATTTTGTTTTCTTTTTTTTTATCTTCTTTTAGTTATTGTCTTTTTCTTCTTCTCTCTCCTATGTCTTTTTTTCTTCTTTTTCTTCTTTTTCTTCTAATTCTTCTTTCTTCTTGTTTTTCTTAATCTATTTTTTTCTTCTTCTTCATCCTCCTCTTCCTGTATTTCTTTTTATTTGATACGAAAGAAAGGAAGGGTATTAATCGCAAAAAAAGATAGTGATTGTGATAATTAAAAAAAAATATATGATAGTGATTGTAATAACAAAATACCCCAAAATATAGATACAATAATAATAATTATCATTAATAATACCAATAAAACGACGATAAAGAAAACAAACATTAACGGTAACGATTGTAACAAAAAACGATAATATTAATTGAAAAAAAAAACATAGTAACAACAAAACGACGAAATATGATAAGTGTTCCTGAGAAAGATAATAATAATTTTGTTTCAGTAATTTGATAATATTGATAAAAAAATATTGTTTCAGCTCGATGCTCAGGCCCCGGCCGATGCGAGGAAACCTGTCCGCCAGAATATTACAAGGTAAGAAAATCACTTTCTTTATTTTTATTTATTTTTTTTATTTTTTTTTATTTTTTTTATTTTTTACTATTTTTTGTTTTTCTTTTTTTTTTGACGTCTAATTTCCAAATTTAGTCGGTTCTTTATATATGTTTGTTTTGTTTCTTCTGTTCTTTTTTGTTCTCTTCTTTATCAATTTTCTCCTTTTCGTTCTTTCTTTTTTTCTTTTTACTTTTTTTTCGTTGTCTTCTCCGTTTTCAGGGTGTCCCTGTTATTGCCGTGGTCTATATGTATCTCATTTTATGTATTTATGTTGGGATATTTGGTATGATGGGAGTTTTTCGTGTTTTTTTTCGGATATTTTTGTGTGTGTGTGTGTGTGGGGGGGGGGGGGGTTCTGTTGTTTTTCGACATGTTCTTGATTTGTTTTCGCGTTTTTCGTTCGTATTGAAGCCACTTGTTGTGCTTTGGCTGTCATTTGCTGCTGCTGCTCTTTCTCTATCTGTCTATCTATCTGTATCTCTCTCTCTATCTATATCTCTATCTCTTCCTATCTTCCTCTCTTCCTCTCTTCCTCTCTTCCTCTCTTCCTCTCTTCCTCTCTTCCTCTCTCCCTCCCTCCCTCCCTCCCACCCTCCCGAGTAACAGCACTTTCCCTCCCTCTCCCTCCCGATTAACAGCACTTTCCCTCCCTCTCCCTCCCGAGTAACAGCACTTTCCCTCCCTCTCCCTCCCGAGTAACAGCACTTTCCCTCCCTCTCCCTCCCGAGTAACAGCACTTTCCCTCCCTCTCCCTCCCGAGTAACAGCACTTTCCCTCCCTCTCCCTCCCGAGTAACAGCACTTTTCCTCCCTTTCCCTCCCGAGTAACAGCACTTTCCCTTCCTTTCCCTCCCGAGTAACAGCACTTTTCCCTCCCTTTCCCTCCCGAGTAACAGCACTTTTCCTCCCTTTCCCTCCCGAGTAACAGCACTTTCCCTTCCTTTCCCTCCCGAGTAACAGCACTTTTCCCTCCCTTTCCCTCCCGAGTAACAGCACTTTTCCCTCCCTCTCCCTCCCGAGTAACAGCACGAGGAAAAGGGCTGCCTGACGAAGGAGGAATGTCTCGACCTGCAGAACCTGCTCTACCACACGCCCGAAGGAAGTTATTGCGTCATCACGTGTCCGAAACATTATGAGTTCGAGGGGAACACGTGCCGGAAGTCAGGTGAATGTTGTTTTATTTCTGTGATGATTATTGTTTGTATTGTTATTCATTGGATTTTTTATTATTATTATATAATGAATGGTTGTTATTTATTATTGTTGTTAGCTTTTTGTTTATTTTTTTATTTAATTATTTGTGATTTTTATTAAGCCTTTTCGATTTTTTTGTCTCGTGTTTGTTTTTTGTTTTTGTTTTTGTTTTGTTTTT
The DNA here is from genome assembly GCA_017312705.2 of Penaeus japonicus. Taxonomy (NCBI): domain Eukaryota; kingdom Metazoa; phylum Arthropoda; class Malacostraca; order Decapoda; family Penaeidae; genus Penaeus; species Penaeus japonicus. The sequence goes on from BOPN01000100.1 coordinate 616,654, forward strand.
GTTTTTTGCTGTTGTTCCGATTGTTTCATCATGATTAAGTATTGTTAATGATATTATTTTGATGGTAATGGGAATGAAACTTGTTTGCTATTTTTCTTATATTTATTATGATTATTATGATTATTGTCAGTATTATTATTCGTCATTATCATATTATCATTATCATTGTTGTAATTATCACCATCATTATCATTATTACTGTAATTTTACTATTTGTTTTTATTATTGTTGTTGTTGTTATGATTATCATCATAATTGCAATTGTTGTTGCTTTTATTATGTGCATTATTTCTCTTCATTTTTCAGCATTTTATTTTTTGTATTACGTATGCATAAGTATTTTTTTCTTTTCTTTTCTCTTTTACTTCTTATTTTTGTTTTTGTAACAGATATATAAATTGATGCATTATAACCATCCTCTTCCTCTTTTTCTATTTTCGTTTATATTTCATTTTTTCCTTCCTCCTCTTCTTCGTTTTTCCTCCTCCTTTGTTTCCCTCTTGCCCTTCCCACTTCCTCTTCCTCTTCCTCTTCCTCTTCCTCTTCCTCTTTCACGTCCCTTCTCTCTTCTCTTTCCCTCTTCCTATTCCCCCCTCCTTCTTTTTCTTCTTCTTATTATTATTATTCTCCTCCTCCTCCTCCTCCTCTCCACCTCCTCCTCTCCACCTCCTCCTCCTCCTCCTCCTCCTCCTCCTCCTCCTCCTCCTCCTCTCCACTTCCTCCTCCTCCTCCTCTTCCTCCTCTTCCTCCTCTTCCTCCTCCTTATCCTCCTACTCCTACTCTTACTTTTCCACTCTTATCCCTCTTCCTCCTATCTCTCCTCCTCCTCCCCCACCCCTACCCCATCCCTCCATTTTACCTCATAACCCATTTTACTCATTTCCCCCATGCCTATTTTACTCACTATAACCCATTTATTCACTCTACTCATTTCCCCCATGCCCATTTTACTCACCATAACCCCTTTTACTCACTCTACCCATTTCCCCCATAACCCATTATACCCAAACCTCATTCCCCATCGGCCTCAGAGGTCTGTCGGAGCAAGAGGATTGTCAACCGAGTGAGCAATCTGCGCAGTCTGTCCGGTTGCAGAGTCATCGAGGGCAGCTTGCAAATTGTCTTAATTGAAGGCGTGAGTATCATGGTCTTTAATCTTGTTTTGCTCTTTCTTTGTTTGGGTGTTTGTCTGTCGTTTCACTTTTCCTCTCCCTCCCGAGTAACAGCACTTTCCCTCCCTCTCCCTCCCGAGTAACAGCACTTTCCCTCCCTCTCCCTCCCGAGTAACAGCACTCACTCTCCTCCCCGAGTAACAGCACTTTCCCTTCTCTCCCTCCCGAGTAACAGCACTTTCCCATCCTCTCCCTCCCGAGTAACAGCACTTTCCCTCCCTCTCCCTCCCGAGTAACAGCACTTTCCCTCCCTCTCCCTCCCGAGTAACAGCACTTTCCCTCCCTCTCCCTCCCGAGTAACAGCACTTTCCCTCCCTCTCCCTCCCGAGTAACAGCACTTTTTCCCTTCCTCTCCCTCCCGAGTAACAGCACTTTCCCTCCCTCTCCCTCCCGAGTAACAACACTATCTCCCTCCCGAGTAACAGCACTTTCCCTCCCTCTCCCTCCCCGAGTAACAACACTTTCCCTCCCTCTCTCCCTCCCGAGTAACAGCACTTTCCCTCCCTCTCCCTCCCGAGTAACAGCACTTTCCCTCCCTCTCCCTCCCGAGTAACAGCACTTTCCCTCCCTCTCCCTCCCGAGTAACAGCACTTTCCCTTCCTCTCCCTCCCGAGTAACAGCACTTTCCCTCCCTCTCCCTCCCGAGTAACAGCACTTTCCCTCCCTCTCCCTCCCGAGTAACAGCACTTTCCTCCCTCTCTCCCTCCCGAGTAACAGCACTTTCCCTCCCTCTCCCTCCCGAGTAACAGCACTTTTCCTCCCTCTCCCTCCCGAGTAACAGCACTTTCCCTCCCTCTCCCTCCCGAGTAACAGCACTTTCCCTCCCTCTCCCTCCCGAGTAACATCACTTTTCCTCTCCCTCCCGAGTAACAGCACTTTCCCTCCCTCTCCCTCCCGAGTAACAGCACTTTCCCTCCCTCTCCCTCCCGAGTAACAGCACTTTCCCTCCCTCTCCCTCCCGAGTAACAGCACTTTCCCTCCCTCTCCCTCCCCGAGTAACAGTACTTTCCTCCCTCTCCCTCCCGAGTAACAGCACTTTTCCTCTCCCTCCCGAGTAACAGCACTTTCCCTCCCGCCTCCCGAGTAACAGCACTTTTCCTCTCCCTCCCGAGTAACAGCACTTTCCCTCCCTCTCCCTCCCGGGAAGTAACACTTTTCCCTTCCTCTCCCTCCCGAGTAACAGCACTTTCCCTCCCTCTCCCTCCCGAGTAACAGCACTTTCCCTCCCTCTCCCTCCCGAGTAACAGCACTTTCCCTCCCTCTCCCTCCCGAGTAACAGCACTTTCCCTCCCTCTCCCTCCCGAGTAACAGCACTTTCCCTCCCTCTCCCTCCCGAGTAACAGCACTTTTCCTCCCTCTCCCTCCCGAGTAACAGCACTTTCCCTTCCTCTCCCTCCCGAGTAACAGCACTTTCCCTCCCTCTCCCTCCCGAGTAACAGCACTTTCCCTCCCTCTCCCTCCCGAGTAACAGCACTTTCCCTCCCTCTCCCTCCCGAGTAACAGCACTTTCCCTCCCTCTCCCTCCCGAGTAACAGCACTTTTCCTCTCCCTCCCGAGTAACAGCACTTTCCCTCCCTCTCCCTCCCGAGTAACAGCACTTTCCCTCCCTCTCCCTCCCGAGTAACAGCACTTTCCCTCCCTCTCCCTCCCGAGTAACAGCACTTTCCCTCCCTCTCCCTCCCGAGTAACAGCACTTTCCCTCCCTCTCCCTCCCGAGTAACAGCACTTTTCCTCTCCCTCCCGAGTAACAGCACTTTCCCTCCCTCTCCCTCCCGAGTAACAGCACTTTCCTCCCCTCTCCCTCCCGAGTAACAGCACTTTTCCTCTCCCTCCCGAGTAACAGCACTTTCCCTTCCTTTCCCTCCCGAGTAACAGCACTTTCCCTTCCTCTCCCTCCCCGGTAACAGCACTTTCCCTCCCTCTCCCTCCCGAGTAACAGCACTTTCCCTCCCTCTCCCTCCCGAGTAACAGCACTTTCCCTCCCTCTCCCTCCCGAGTAACAGCACTTTCCCTCCCTCTCCCTCCCGAGTAACAGCACTTTCCCTTCCTCTCCCTCCCGAGTAACAGCACTTTCCCTCCCTCTCCCTCCCGAGTAACAGCACTTTCCCTCCCTCTCCCTCCCGAGTAACAGCACTTTCCCTCCCTCTCCCTCCCGAGTAACAGCACTTTTCCTCCCTCTCCCTCCCGAGTAACAGCACTTTCCCTCCCTCTCCCTCCCGAGTAACAGCACTTTCCCTCCCTCTCCCTCCCGAGTAACAGCACTTTCCCTCCTCTGCCCTCGAGTAACAGCACTTTTCCTCCCTCTCTCCCTCCCGAGTAACAGCACTTTCCCTTCCTCTCCCTCCCGAGTAACAGCACTTTCCCTCCCTCTCCCTCCCGAGTAACAGCACTTTCCCTCCCTCTCCCTCCCGAGTAACAGCACTTTCCCTCCCTCTCCCTCCCGAGTAACAGCACTTTCCCTCCCTCTCCCTCCCGAGTAACAGCACTTTTCCTCCCTCTCCCCTCCCCGAGTAACAGCACTTTCCCTCCCTCTCCCTCCCGAGTAACAGCACTTTCCCTCCCTCTCCCTCCCGAGTAACATCACTTTTCCTCTCCCTCCCGAGTAACAGCACTTTCCCTCCCTCTCCCTCCCGAGTAACAGCACTTTCCCTCCCTCTCCCTCCCGAGTAACAGCACTTTCCCTCCCTCTCCCTCCCGAGTAACAGCACTTTCCCTCCCTCTCCTCCCCGGTAACAGTACTTTCCCTCCCTCTCCCTCCGAGTAACAGCACTTTTCCTCTCCCTCCCGAGTAACAGCACTTTCCCTCCCTCTCCCTCCCGAGTAACAGCACTTTCCCTCCCTCCCTCCGAGTAACAGCACTTTCCTCCCTCTCCCTCCCGAGTAACAGCACTTTTCCTCCCTCTCCCTCCCGAGTAACAGCACTTTCCCTTCCTCTCCCTCCCGAGTAACAGCACTTTCCCTCCCTCTCCCTCCCGAGTAACAGCACTTTCCCTCCCTCTCCCTCCCGAGTAACAGCACTTTCCCTCCCTCTCCCTCCCGAGTAACAGCACTTTCCCTCCCTCTCCCTCCCGAGTAACAGCACTTTCCCTCCCTCTCCCTCCCGAGTAACAGCACTTTCCCTCCCTCTCCCTCCCGAGTAACAGCACTTTCCCTCCCTTTCCCCTCCCCGAGTAACATCACTTTTCCTCTCCCTCCCGAGTAACAGCACTTTCCCTCCCTCTCCCTCCCGAGTAACAGCACTTTTCCTCTCCCTCCCCGGATATGGCACTTTCCCTCCCTCCCCTCCCGAGTAACAGCACTTTCCCTCCCTCTCTATCCCCGAGAGTAACAGCACTTTCCTCCCTCTCCCTCCCGAGTAACAGCACTTTCCCTCCCTCTCCCTCCCGAGTAACAGCACTTTTCCTCTCCCTCCCGAGTAACAGCACTTTCCCTCCCTCTCCCTCCCGAGTAACAGCACTTTCCCTCCCTCTCCCTCCCGAGTAACAGCACTTTTCCTCTCCCTCCCGAGTAACAGCACTTTCCCTCCCTCTCTCCCTCCTGATAACAGCACTTTCCCTCCCTCTCCCTCCCGAGTAACAGCACTTTCCCTCCCTCTCCCTCCCGAGTAACAGCACTTTCCCTCCCTCTCCCTCCCCGAAAAGTAACAGCACTTTCCCTCCCTCTCCCTCCCGAGTAACAGCACTTTCCCTCCCTCTCCCTCCCGAGTAACAGCACTTTTCCTCTCCCTCCCGAGTAACAGCACTTTCCCTCCCTCTCCCTCCCGAGTAACAGCACTTTCCCTCCCTCTCCCTCCCGAGTAACAGCACTTTCCCACTCCCTCCTCCCTCGAGAGTAACAGCACTTTTCCTCTCCCTCCCGAGTAACAGCACTTTCCCTCCCTCTCCCTCCCGAGTAACAGCACTTTCCCTCCCTCTCCCTCCCGAGTAACAGCACTTTCCCTCCCTCTCCCTCCCGAGTAACAGCACTTTCCTCTCCCTCCCCGGTAACAGCACTTTCCCTTCCTTTCCCTCCCGAGTAACAGCACTTTCCTTCCTTCCTCCCGAGTAACAGCACTTTCCCTTCCTTTTTCCTCCCCGAGTAACAGCACTTTCCTTCCTTTCCCTCGAGTAACAGCACTTTCCCTCCCTCTCCCTCCCAGGTAACAGCACTTTCCCTCCCTCTCCCTCCCCGAGAGTAACAGCACTTTTCCTCTCCCTCCCGAGTAACAGCACTTTCCCTTCCTTTCCCTCCCGAGTAACAGCACTTTCCCTTCCTTTCCCTCCCGAGTAACAGCACTTTCCCTTCCTTTCCCTCCCGAGTAACAGCACTTTCCCTTCCTTTCCCTCCCGAGTAACAGCACTTTCCCATCCTCTCCCTCCCGAGTAACAGCACTTTTCCTCCCTTTCCCTCCCGAGTAACAGCACTTTCCCTTCCTTTCCCTCCCGAGTAACAGCACTTTCCTCCCTTTCCCTCCCCGAGTAACAGCACTTTTCCTCCCTTTCCCTCCCGAGTAACAGCACTTTCCCTTCCTTTCCCTCCCGAGTAACAGCACTTTTCCCTCCCTTTCCCTCCCAGTACAACAGCACTTTTCCCTCCCTCTCCCTCTGAGTAACAGCGGGAAAAGGGCTGCCTGACGAAAGGAGGAATGTCTCACCTGCAGAACCTGCTCTACCACACGCCCGAAGGAAGTTATTGCGTCATCACGTGTCCGAAACATTATGAGTTCGAGGGGAACACGTGCCGGAAGTCAGGTGAATGTTGTTTTATTTCTGTGATGATTATTGTTTGTATTGTTATTCATTGGATTTTTTATTATTATTATATAATGAATGGTTGTTATTTATTATTGTTGTTAGCTTTTTGTTTATTTTTTTATTTAATTATTTGTGATTTTTATTAAGCCTTTTCGATTTTTTTGTCTCGTGTTTGTTTTTTGTTTTTGTTTTTGTTTTGTTTTTGTTTTTGCTGTTCCGGTGTTTCATCATGATTAAGTATTGTTAATGATATTATTTTGATGGTAATGGGAATGAAACTTGTTTGCTATT
>BOPN01000100.1:627849-635349 GCA_017312705.2 Penaeus japonicus
ATATATGGATAGAAGACATTGATAACGTGGAGAAAATATAAAATGAATAAACTATGATATTTAATATACTAAAGATAATGTGGAGAAAGGCGACACAAGATTTTGAATCAAGTAAATCTAAAATACCCTACTACCAATAACGTGGGGGGGGGGGGATAACCCTAAAATTCCATGAGAAAAAAATAAATACAAATATAAACAATTAATTAAAAAAAAAAAAAATCATAACCTCCCCAAATAACGTAAACATACACAAACCTCTTTAACCCAACAACCCCGACAATAATACCAATACCGGGAAAGGAAGGAAGAAAAAAAATAATAATAAAAAAAATAAGAAAATAAAAAATATAAAATATAAAATATATATATATATATATATATATATATATATATATATATATATATATATATATATATATATATATAAATAAAACACATCCATTCAAATCTCTCTCTCACGAACAGTCTGTCCCGCGGAGTGCCAAGGGGAATGCACGGAATCGAACGAGTGCTGTCACAAGTTCTGCGCTGGCGGTTGCTCGCGTCCTAATAAGGCTGAGGATTGCCACGCTTGCAAGGACTATTCGCAAGGCCACACGTGCGTTCGAACTTGTGGCAAGGGATATTACAAGGTTAGTATCCTATTGTTCGATGCTATTCTGGAGGTGTAATGGGGTTTCTTGTGGATGGTGATTGGATGGGATCGTATATGGAAAGTGGGAAGTTTTTTTGTTTTTTTCGCTTCTTTTATCTTTTTCTTATTCGTTTTCTTATTCGTCGTCTTACTACTTCTCCTAATCTTTCACTTCCACCTTCCTTTTCCCCTTACCCCTACCCTTACCCCCCTCCCCTTACCCCCTCCCATTCCCCCTCCTCCTCCTCCACCACCTCCCCCTCCCCTTCCCCCTTCTCCCCCTCCCCATTCCCCCCTCCCCCTCTCCTTCCCCCCTCCCCTCCCCACCTCCACCTCCACCTCCACCTCCATCTCTAATACAACACTACAAAACCACCACCTCCTCCTCCTCCTTCCCTTTACAGTACGGCGGCTACAGGTGCGTGACCATGGGCGTGTGCGTCAAGAAGCTGCACGGCATCCTTCTGCACAAATCCGGCGACGGGATGGACGAGTGCGTCGACCAGGGCGAGTGCCCGGCGAAGTACTTCAAAACCGAGGAGGACTACCTGGGCGTCAAGCATCCGACGTGCAAAAAGTGTGAAGGTGGGTGACGGTGGGGTGGGGTGGGTGAGGGTGGGGTGGGTGAGTGGGGGATGTGGAGGGAAGGATGTGGTGGGGGATGTCTGGTAGTTGAGGCGAGTGGAAGTCGAACGTGTGGGTGTGGAGTGTCTTAAGGTCGAAGATTTAGAAGTGGGACGTCTGAAAGTGGAACGCCTGAGTGTGGGATGTCTGGAAGTGGAACATCTAAAAGCGGGACGTCTGAAAATGGAACGCCGAAAAGTCAAACGCCTAAAGGTGAAACGTCTAAAAGTGGGACGTCTTGTGAGAGACACCACTGATGAGTCTTCTTTTTCTTTAATAAGAGGTGGAGGGAGGAGGTAGAACGTGTAGGAGGTACCTGGTGTGAGGTATCTAAAAGTCAGAAATGGCACGGAAGTGATGAAATGAGGAAGTTTTGAGGCTGAAAGGTATACCGCTGTGATGAAAAGGGATCCAGATATAACGCAATTGCAGTGAGGTATTCCTGGGTCTTTACGCTGACAGTGAACTTGTTAAATGTTGAATATGTCAAAGGGCTCTCTTCTCTTTGCAGCCCCTGGAGAGAACTGTGCCAAAAACTGCTCGGAGCTCTTAGTGAACACCATAGCCAAGGCTCAGCAACTCGTGGGATGTACTAAAATCGAGGGCCGTCTCATCATTAGGTAATTTGAATAATTTTGTGATATATCGAAAAGTGGATTGTTTCCCGTAGAGTTGTGTGTGTATCCCTACCCGGAGTGGAATACCGGCGATTGCACTTACCACTGTATCTAAAAATCTACAAAGATGTAAATATATGACATTCTCTCTCTCTCTCTCTCCTCTCCTTCCTCCATCCTGTCTCCAATCTCTCTACCCCATCCCCCCACCCCCCACCCGCTCACCCATCTTTCTCCTTCTCCAACTTTCTCTTTCTCTCTCTCCTTTCCCTGCCCCTCTCCCGTCTTTCTCCCCCTCACCCCTACCCCACCCACATCCCTCTCACCCCCTCTTAATCCCCTTCTCATCCCCCCACTCACCCCCATCCCTCTCACCCCCACTCACCTTTCTCTCTTACCCATCTCATCCTCCTCTCACCCCATCTTTCACCCCCTCCCCTACCTTCTCACCCCCTTCTCAATCTCCCTCTCACCCCTCCACTTCCACCCCACCCTTCCTTCCCCTCCCCCTTCCCTCCCCTCCTCACCCCACCTCTCCCCTCTCCCACCCTTCCCTCACCCCCCTCCCCTCACCTCTCCTCCCCCTTCTCTCCCCTCCCCTCCCCTCCCCACCCCTCCCTCACCTCTCCCCCACCCTTCCCTCATCCCCACCTCTCTCCTCCCTCACCCCCACCTTACCCTCTCCTTCCCACCCTTCCTTCCCCTCCCCCTCCCACACCCCCTCCCCTCCCAACCCCACCCCTCCCACACCCCCTCCCCTCCCAACCCCACCTCTCCCCCTCACCCCCATCCCTCCCACCCCACCTCACCCATCCCTCACCCCCCACACCCCACCTCACCCATCCCTCACCCCCCCACACCCCACCTCACCCATCCCTCACCCCCCCACACCCCACCTCACCTCCCCCTACCCCTTCCCCTTCCCCACCCCAGCATCACGGGCGGCAAAGCCATCGCCAAGGAACTCAACGCGAGTCTCGGAAAGATCGAGATCGTGACGGACTACATCCGGGTCTTCAGCTCCAACGCCCTCCGCTCGCTCAACTTCCTGAAGAGCCTGAGGGTCATCGGGGGAAACACGCTCTATAATGACAAGTGAGAGCTCGTTCGTTTTCTTTGGGAGTGTGGGTGTGGGTGTGTGGGTGTGGGTGTGGGTGTGTGGGTGTGGGTGTGGGTGTGGGTGTGGGTGTGGGTGTGTGGGTGTTGTTGTTGTTGTTGGAGTGTTGGTGATTTTTTTTTCTTTTTTTGGTATTTTTGTTTTTTTTGTTATTGGTGTTGGTGGTGGTGGTGATTCGTGTTTAGTTGTTTTTTATTTGTTGTAGTGTCTTTGTAATGATGAATATGGTTTGGTTCGTTTTCTAGAGTGGCGGTTTTGTTGTTGTTGTTAGCATTGCGTTGTATTGTATTGTGATATGTTAAGTTACTTTCAGTAATTTTATTGTTATTGTTACTATTAAGATATTAATGATAATCATAGTAATAATAATAATGATAGTAATGATTATAATAATAACAAAAATTATGCTAATATTGATAGCAGTAATGATAATAATAATGATAATGATAACAACAACAGTAATGACATAAGTGATACTTGATTGCAAATATTGCAAACACCTCTCCCAACCTTTCCTCACTTATTCATTTCACCACAATTCCAAAATCTTCTTTTCCCTCGCAATGACAGGTACGCTCTGTATGTCCACGGCAATGATAACTTAGAAGAAATTTGGACATGGGACGACCACAAGAACTTCACCATCACAGAGGTGAGAGCATAATATATATATATATATTGAATTTCTAAAGCAAATAGAGTTAGAAATGATGATAAAAAAAATATATATAGAGAGAGATACGGTATTTCGTTGTTACTGTGTTTTTTTCTTATGATGGTACGTTGTGGTCTCGACATCATAGCTTTGAAATACGGTGTGCGTATGAATTGTGGTAGGAAGAATGATAAGAAATAATGAACAATACTAGTAATAGTAATAGTAATGATAAAAATACTACCAATAACGACAACAACAATAATGAGGATAATAACAATTACAATAATAATAACCATAACGATTATAACAACAACAACAACGAAAATATTAATTAACAATAACAAGGACCATAACGACAATAACCATAACAACAGTAACGATAATAAAAAAAAAATAATAATGATAATAAAATGATAATGATAATACACCACTACTACTACTAATAATAATAGCAATCCGATAGTAAATATAACCAAAAAACACGCACAAAAAAGATAAGATGACGCTGTCGAACTTCCTCCCCAACAGAAGAAGGCGTCGGTTCTCTTCCACTCGAACCCGAAGCTCTGTTACAAGAAGATCAAGGAACTTCTGGAGAGGACGAACCGCGTGGAGATGACGGCGGATTGCAACATGAATCTGACCAACGGCAACAAAGCGGCGTGTAAGAGAGGGAGAGGGAGAGAGGGAGGGAGGGGGAGTGGGGGAGGGAGGGGGAGAGGGGGAGGGAGGGGGAGGGAGTGGGTTAGGGAGAGGGGGAGTGAGTGGGAGAGGGGGAGGGGGAGGGAGAGAGAGAGAGAGTGAGTGGGAGAGCGAGAGAGAGAAAGAGAAAGAAAAAGAGGAAGAGAGAATAAGAGAGAGAGAGAGATAGACAGACAGACAGACGGAAATACAAAAACATACAAATAGAGAGAGAGAGAGAGAAAGAGAGCGAGAAAGAGAGCGAGAAAGAGAGCGAGAAAGAGAGAGAGAGAGAGAGAGAGAGAGAGAGAGAGAGAGAGAGAGAGAGAGAGAGAGAGAGAGAGAGAGAGAGAGAGAGAGAGAGAGAGAGAGAAATAAGAGAGAGAGAGAAAACGTCTTTCGTCGTTACCTAAGTTTTATTTTATTTGTCTTTTATTTCTTTTTGTTTCTTAGTTTTCCTTTCTTTCATTTTCTTTATTTCTTTTTCTTTCTTTTTTTGTTTTTTAAGGCGAACGGTTTATTTTCATTCAATCATAATGTGGATGGATTATTTGATATTGCTTTAGTATCAAAGGACGGTTTTGTTTCATAGTGATGGATGAACGTCAGTTTTTTTTTTCAAATACTCATGCAAATAAATACGTATATTCAATATATTCTAACATGTTTGGTGACCGTTAGTTAAATATTGCATAAGATGTATGAGATTAATATACATATGATGCATGCGATTGATGAAATGTATGATGCATGAGGTTATTAAACAATGTATGATATATAATGAATTGATGAAACAAATGTGATATATAATAGATGAGTGAAACCATCATAATATCTAATAGTATAAAGAATGACCCGTTTGTTTATTTTTTCTTCATGAAACGAAAAAGTGAAAAAGGTTTCAACATCATCTATCAACCCACATGAGTTTTTTTTTTCCCTAAAATATAGAAGATACTATTTAGTGTAATCACAACCCCCTGCTTTTTTATTCTTTTATTTCTCCACCATAAAAAACACCAAAAAATCACAAACTATTCTATCTACACTAGACACATGACCCTAAAATCGCTAAAAATAATAATGATGATAATAATTTCCACACCAAAAACAAATACTATTCCATCTACCTCCCGTCCATGTACGTTTTTTACACCCACTACCCCCCCCCCCCCTACATCACCACCATCACCACACCCACCCTCACCCACCCAAAAAAAAAAAAAAACACCACGACCACACCCACGCAACCCCCCCACCACACCAACCCCCCTCAATCCCCCAAACCCCCAAACAGATAAACAAAAACCTGAGTCCCTAACCACAAAAATTCCCCCCTCAGGTATGGACAAGACGTTGGAGCTGTACCTCACGCCCCTCGCCCTCAAGGGTACAGTGAACGTGAGTTGGAACACCGTATTTATCAACGACGATGACAGGATGCTGACCGGCTACTACATCTTCTACAAGGTCGCCCTCGAGGAGAATGTCACGTACTTGGATGGCCGGGATGCCTGTCACGAGTAAGTGGTGCGGTGGGGAGGGGGGGAGGGGTGTGCCGGGAGGAGGGAGAGAGAGAGAGTGAGAAAGAGAGAGAGAGAGAGAAAATTGGGATAGAGTGAGAAAGAGAGAGAGAGAGAGAGAGAGAGAGAAAGTTTGAAAGAGTGAGAGAGAGAGAGAGTTGGAAAGACTGAGAAAGAGAAAGAGAGTTGGAAAGAGTGAGAAAGAGAGAGAGAGAGTTGGGAAAGAGAGAGTTGGAAAAGAGGAAAGAAAGAGTGAGATAGAGAGAGAGAGAGAGAGAGAGAGAGAGAGAGAGAGAGAGAGAGAGAGAGAGAGAGAGAGAGAGAGAGAGAGAGAGAGAGAAAGAAAGAGTAAGAGAGTAAGAGAGAGAGATAGAAAGAAAGAAAGAGAGAATGAGAGAGAGAGAGAGTAAGAGAGAGAGATAGAAAGAGAGAAGGAGAGAGAGAGAGAGAAGGAGAGAGAGAGAGAGAGAGAGAGAAAGAGAGAAGGAGAGAGAGAGAGAGAGAGAAAGAGAGAATGAGAGAATGAGAGAGAGAGAGAGAGAGAGTTGGAAAGAGTGAGGAGATAAAGAGAAAGAGAGAGAGGCAAAAGAGGGAGACAATCCCTACCTGTAATTGTACATCCAGGATTTAAAGACATTTCTAATTTCCTTTAGCGGAGGAAAAGCATCGGAAGTCAAGACACTGTTTCTTAATTTCTGTTCCATCATTCTGGGTTACGAGATTTGCCAATATTACTCGCATTATGTCTCTCTTCCTTTCTCTCTATCTTTCTCGCTTTCTCTCTCTTTCTCTCTCTTTCTCTCTCTTTCTCTCTCTTTCTCTCTCTCTCTCTCTCTCTCTCTCTCTCTCTCTCTCTCTCTCTCTCTCTCTCTCTCTCTCTCTCTCTCTCTCTCTCTCTCTCTCTCTCTCTCTCTCTCTCTCTCTCTCTCTCTCTCTCTCTCTCTCTCCTTCCCTTCCACCCTCCCTCTCTCCCTCCCTCCCTCCCTCCTTTCCTCCCTCCCTTCCTCCCTCTCCCTTTCTCTCTCTCTCCCTCCCCCTCCCCTCCCTCCCTGCCTCCCTCCCCCTCCTCTCCCCTTCTCTTCTTCTTCTCCCTCTCTTTCTCCCTTTCTCCTCCTCCTCCTCCTCCTCCTCCTCCTCCTCCTCCTACTTCTCCCCCTCCTCCTCCTGCTCCCCCTCCTCCTCCTGCTCCCCCTCCACCTTTTCCTCCTCCTCCTTCTTTTCCTCCTCCTCTCCCTCCTCCCTCCCTCCTCCCTCCCTCCTCCCTCCCTCAGATACACTCTTAGGGTACATCCTAAGGTTACGCCACTGTAACCTATTAGTCAAAGTTACGGCAAATTGCAAAACTCTTGTTTATAACATTGCACTGCGATAAAAGTCGCCTTTTTTTTTTTTTTTTTTTTTTACCTGGTGAAAATAGCGGATGTGGAATTGTTGTTGCATTGTACACCCTTTTAAGGGAGGTGTTGCTATATAAATGTGTTTACTTATACTTTCTGTCTCTTATTCTTTCTCTTTCTCTCTCTCTCTCTCTCTCTCTCTCTCTCTCTCTCTCTCTCTCTCTCTCTCCAACCCACCCACAACCCACCACAACCCACCAAACCCACCCCAACCCACCCAAACCCACCCCAACCCACCACAACCCA
>BOPN01000100.1:652849-657849 GCA_017312705.2 Penaeus japonicus
AAAAGGTAACCAATGCATAACAATGAACATTAAAAAAAAAAAAAAAAAAAACATCAAAGCCTACTTTCCCCATATTTCGGTAAGTTCATTTAACCCAATGGTGCATAATGACACGCTTAAAGCCGGTCCAGATGATACCTCGAAGGCGGCGGCGGTACGGCACAGCGCCCTCGAGTACCGGCGGCGGTCGCGAGGCATCCTCCTGCTGCATTCCCGTCTCCGGCCGCTTCACTTCGGCGAGTCACCTAATAACCGGCTGCCGTAAGTGACGCAAATGGTAGTCGGGGATCGGAGTTTTTTTTCTCGATTTTCGAAAATGGTTTCTTGATTTCTTTGGCTGATTTTGCTGTCTTATTTATTATTTAGGTCGTTCGTCTTTTTTTTTCTAGAAAATACTTGATCATTATATATGTATATGTATATATATATATCCATGTATATGTATATGTGTGTGTGTGTGTATGAATAAATAAATAAGTAAATAAATGAATACACACACACACACACACATACACACACACGCACAAACACATCCGAGGTTGTCATTCGTGCCTTTATCAATGTACGATTCAATCAAATTTAGTTTCTTCAAAGCTGCAAATGAAATTAATCTTTTCCCCTTCTTTGCTTCTCACCCTTTACTTCTTCAACTTCTTTTATTCCTTCAACGCTTCCCCTTCTCCCTCGTTTTCTTGTAATCCCTCCTTTCTCTTCCTACTTCTCGTCCCTTCCTCCAAGGGCTTCATCGTTATCAACATTTAATTAATCTTTCTCTTCTTTTTTTCTCCTCTTCCTCCTGGATTCGCCACCACCACTACCTCCTCCTCCTCCCCCTCCTCCACCATAACCACTAATGCCATCACCTCCTCCTACTCCTCCTCCTCCTTCTTGTCCTCCTCCTTCTTCTCCTCCTCTCCCTCCGCCTTCGCCTTCACCACCACCTCTTACTCATACCTCCTCTCCCCCCCCCTGTTTTCCTTCTCCCCCCTCCCCCTTTGTTATCCTTTTCAACACTCCCGATACTTACGAGACGCCTAAACTAATGAACCCTCATTCCTAACCCCCTCTTCCTCCCCCCCTCCTTCCCAATTTTGACACCTCGCCTATCTGCTCTCTCTCTGTGTTCTTGCAATTCCTCCCCTCTCTCTTCCCCTCACTCCCTTCCTCCCCATCTAGAAAGCTCCCACTCCCATCCCTTCCATTAGAGACAAGTCATCCCTCACTTCTTCCGTCCCTCTTACCTCCTTCGTACTCTTGAAGCTTCTCGCCACCTCCTCCTCACCTTCCTTTCTCTCTTTTCTCATTCTAGACACCCCCACTACCCCCCACCCACGCCCTCCACCCCCTCCCTACCCTTCCAGAATCCCACCCCTTCTTCCCCTTTCTAGACGCTACCTCCCACCTCCCTGCTCCCCCATTCTAGACAAACTCGTCCCCTCTACCCTTCCCTCCCCCTCCAGACACATCCTCCTTCCGATTCTAGACACCTACCCCCACCCCCTACCCACCCCCTACCCACCCCACAAACACACCTTCCCATCCCCCTCCCTCCTCCTCCTCCTCCTCTTCCCTCTCCATCTCCACCTCCACCACCTCCTCCTCCTCCTCCACCTACAGTGCGTAGTGTTACCTCTCTAGACACTGCTGTCTTCCTTTCAATCACTACTTTATCTTATGTGGGTGCTATGCGGATGTATTTACTCGTAAGCCGCTCGGAGGTGAAAAATTAATGTCTACAGTAGTACTAAGCACACTGAAGCTCATCACAGACACACCAATCACTGTGGGCTTTCAAATAAGCATTAACATCAGTGAATATTTTTTATCGTATCGAAAATAGACTGCTCACGCCAACCGTGGTAATTACGACGCCTTTTTTAACACATTTAACGGATTAAGATGAAAAAAAAAACATTATACCAATTATTTTCTCATCCGAAAAAAAACATCAACATTAGAAACATCAGTCAGTAACACCCAACCTCGCCAACAGCTGGTGCAAACCTGGTAACGGGCCTGAAGGAGATCAACACGAGTAGGGAAGGCATGAAAAGCTTCACGTGGGCGAGACCAGCTGAGCCAAACGGGAAGGTGGTTGCTTACAAGGTCAAGATCTTGCCCATGGAAACAATAGGTCACATCAAAACCCCGGTACGAATAATGGTGGTGTTCTTTGGGATTTATTTTTATCTTTATTTTATTTTATTCATTTTTTATTTATTTTTTATCTATTTTTGTGGGGGGGGTGTAGGGATGAAATCGGATTTTGATTCTGAGAAAAAATATATTCGTGTGTGGGGGATGGTTAGAGAGGATGAGAAGGAGTATGAGAAAGAGGGAGGGAAGGAATAAGGACGGGAGGATGGGAGAAAGAGGGGAGAGGAAGAGAGAGAGAGATAGAGAAAGAGAAAGATTATCAAGAATCATGAAATACTTCTCGAAGTTGCAACAAACAACATGATTAGTTCACATACCACCCTATCTACCCCCCCCCCCCGCCTTATCTTTTTATGAAATATCCAACGAGTTTCACAAAAAAAAAAAAAAAAATCTTCTTAATTAATAGCACCCTATCCGACCCCCCCCCTCTGGTTTCCATTCAACAGTGCATAACCGAGAAGGAATTCGTGGAGAGAAACATGACATTTCACCTCAACATGAGCCAGCTGCTTCCCGGACGCTACAACCTGAGCGTGGAGACTTACACGAGGCCAGAGTCACCCTCGAACAAGTCCTTGGAGGCTGTTATCTTCGTCGTCGAGGTATGTCAACACCCGGGTGCTCAGAAACCTTTGTGGGACGCCCTTTGTTTATGTTTTTTCGTTAGCAGGGGAAACTCTTTGCTTTAGTAATGTTGTCCCTCTTGTTGGTATTTAGATATTAGTGATTGTGTGTGTGTGTGTGTGTCTGTGTCTTATCTATGTCAGTTGGTTCGTCTTTCTGCTAAATTCTAGAGAATGTGAAATAGTATATCGACTTCGGACTATTTGCACATAACCGGCGATGTTACCAGGAAAGGTTTGAAAATAAGAACAATAGTTGTTCGTTATACTCAAGCAACCGTGATTTTTTCACTATTTCCTCAGAAAAAAAAGGTGTCAATAGGCATCAAACATTAAAAGAGCGTAGAGGCATATCCAAAGGTACCCTGATAGAGATTAGAGCTTCGGATTATGGAAATCTCGTGATAAAAATATGCAGTTTTGAAGAATGCCCCAGCGCTCTCTGCCTTGTTCATATAATGGCAGAATAAATATACTATGCACGAAATAGTTTTAATTGTTAAATAACTGTTACAGTGCGTAGTGTTACCTCTCTAGACACTGCTGTCTTCCTTTCAATCACTACTTTATCTTATGTGGGTGCTATGCGGATGTATTTACTCGTAAGCCGCTCGGAGGTGAAAAATTAATGTCTACAGTAGTACTAAGCACACTGAAGCTCATCACAGACACACCAATCACTGTGGGCTTTCAAATAAGCATTAACATCAGTGAATATTTTTTATCGTATCGAAAATAGACTGCTCACGCCAACCGTGGTAATTACGACGCCTTTTTTAACACATTTAACGCACTTTTTTTTTTTTTTTTTTTTTTTTTACGAGTCACTGGCAAGGAAATCGTTAAGGATTCTCTGGCCCATTTCAAATGCACAATTCCTCCCCCCCCCCTCACCCCCAACAGCCGCGCTTTCAAATATTACTCTTAGAACGGATGCTGTGCCCTTTTCGACACGAGATGTTGTCTTCCCGCAAACGCGAACAGAAAAAAAATCGGGATGCATCTGAAAGAAACCTATAAAAAGAAGAAAAAACAAGTACGTGCTCAGGGCTCCGAATTTGAAGCAATGTCAGATTTATAGAATGAGGCCTAGTGTGTATTATTAATTAATGGCATATTTTTTTCAACCTGCCATATTTTATCACAGCCCATAAACCGGCTTTAGCTTCTTTGTGTCATCTAAAATATATCGGATTGATATCGATGCCAAATGCATGCAGCTAGGGATGGAAAGTGCATGCAACAGGGAGACAGTCTAGTCTGTATGTAAAATTTCGATCAGTTTTAAAGCCATTAATAAAAAATTCAGTTCAGTACAGGAATAAGAAATTTCATAATCTGCATCATGTACTTCATCAATATGAATACCAAACTTTCGTGAAAATAAACTTAAGTCCAGGAATAATTAATTGTACCATAACATTTTTTCCCAGGGTGGACCAGACACACCCCTGCACTTGAAACTCTTGGCTGTGGCTCTCCTGGTAGGTGTGGTGCTGGTGGTAGTGCTGGCTTTGGTCACGAGAGTCTGCACCAAACCGGAGGACAAGATTGTGACCACATTAAATCCAATTTATGCGCAAGAATCAGGTAATTTTTTTTACTTTTGTGATGTGGAGATCTGTGTATGTGTGTGTGTGTGTGTGTGTGTGTGTGTGTGTGTGTGTAAGTGTAAGTGTAAGGATGGTGGTTTGTTCCTGATTAGTGTTCTCTCTCTCTCTCTCTCTCTCTCTCTCTCTCTCTCTCTCTCTCTCTCTCTCTCTCTCTCTCTCTCTCTCGGTGGAATATATAACTCTATATCAACCACGTGCATGAATCATGAATCATTATATGATAACATATAAATGAATATGCCAATGAAGAGGAACTCAACTATTCATTCCACATTTTCTCCCCAAACCCCACTCCCTTCTACACCAAACCCCCAAACCCCACTCCCCTCCCACCCCAAACCCCACTCCCTCTCCACCCCAACCCCCACTCCCTCCCCACCCCAACCCCCACTCCTTCCCACCCCAAACCCCACTCCCTTTCCACCCCAAACCCCACTCCCTTTCCACCCCAAACCCCACTCCCTCCCCACCCCAACCCCCACTCCTTCCCACTCCAACCCCCACTCCCTCCCCACCCCAACCCCCACTCCCTCTCCACCCCAACCCCCAACCCCACCTCCCCACCCCAACCCCCCACCCCTCTCCCAACCCAACCCCCACTCCT
>BOPN01000100.1:660349-680349 GCA_017312705.2 Penaeus japonicus
TATAACACACATTCTACAACGCTCACTCAGCAATGCATCATCACCTAGCAAGCATTTCAATCTCACTTTGCATCTTACAGCAAACTGAACTGCTATCACCTGGTCCGGGCATACGGAGTTGTGCCCAAAGCTAATCACATCCTACTTGTGATGGAATACATGAACTGTGGCGACCTTTTGAGGTACATCCGATCGCGCAAACCCCAGGATGATGATATCTTGTCAGTTATCACGATAGATGTGAGTATACGATAGAATTTATTGTAATTATGTGATAATATTCTTCCTCCCCAGACCTCGATCTCTTTCCTAACTAAACCTCGCTCTCTTTCCTCCCTAAACCTCACTTCCTCTCCTTCTCAAACCTCACTCCCTTTCCTATCTAAACCTTGCTCTTTTTCCTCCCCAAACCTTATTCCATGTCCTCCCCAAACCCCAGTCCCCTTACCCCTCAAACTTCGTTCCCTTTCCTCCCTATACTTCACTCCTTTTCCTATCCAAACCCCACTCCCCTTCCTCCCCAAACCTTACTCTTTCCTCCCAAAAACCTCACTCCTCTTTCTCCTCAAACCCCACTCCCCTTCCTCCCCAAACATCATCCCCTTCCACCCCAAACCTCACTCTCTTTCTCCCTACACCCCACTCCTCTTCCTCTACAACCTCACTCCCTTTCCTCCCCAAACCTCAGCCCCCTTCTTCCCTGAACCCCACACCCTTTCCTCTCCAAACCTCACTCCTTTCCTCCCCAAACCTCACTCCCTTTCTTCCCTAAACCTCGCTCCCTTTCCTACCAAAAACCTCACTCCTCTTTCTCCTCAAACCCCACTCCCCTTCCTCCCCAAACACCATCCCCTTTCACCCCAAACCTCACTCCCTTCCACACCTAAACCTCACTCCCTTCCACACCTAAACCTCACTCCCTTCCACACCTAAACCTCACTCCCTTTCCTCCCCAAACCTCACTCCCTTAACCCCTCAACCTCACCCCCCTTCCTCCCCGAACCTCATTCCTCTTCCTGTAATAAAACACAATTCCCATGTTATCGTGAAGAGCAATAACCATGAACCTGTAAACCATATATATAAAGGAAAGGGATATAAGGATAATGCTTCACATAAGATTAACTTTCCTTTCTTCTTCTTAGCATGTCTGTGCAATGGCGGTGCAGATTGCAGACGGCATGGCATACTTGGCAAGTCATAAGATCGTGCATAGGGATCTTGCTGCACGCAATTGCTTGATCAATGACAGCATGAACATCAAGATTTCAGACTTTGGCATGGCAAGACTTACTGACAATGACTACTATAGGATAAGTAAGTCTGTTGCAACCTCCGTGGAGCAACACTTAGGTTGATCATTCGCTGTTATCATTATTGAAGTGTTATTATCATCATCATCATCATCATCATCATTATTGTTATTGTTATTATTATATGGGTACTTTTTATATTATGTTTTTTAATCATTATATTCCTGAGTTTTCGTTTGCATTAGTAATTTGTAATACATATATCCCATAGAAAATATTTAGTCATAATAATCACCAGATCTTTCCCAACATCATTTTCCCCCAGCCAGGAGAAAACAAGAATATTATCACAAATACCCTTCTCTCATCCCTGTTATCTTGAATTATCCCTATCTTCATTCTCCCATTTCCATTAATCTTCCTTTTACTATTTGATTAGACTAGTCCATTGATTAAAATTCTGAACCTCTTACGATGTCTTCGCCCAGGAGAGAGCAAGTACTTCCCTGTACGATGGCTTCCTCCCGAGTATCACTTGAAATTCACCAGCCAGAGTGACGTCTGGAGTTACGGGATAGTGTTATGGGAGATTCTGTCAGGCGGAGCTCGGCCCTATGAGGTAAGAGAGTGAGCTTGAGAGACTCTTTTTTAATGCTTAGGGGGAGATAGAGGGCCTTTTCTCATGCTTAAGAGGAGAGTGAGAGAGACTTTTATCATACTAAGGAGGGTTGTGTACGTATTGGATTTTTTTTTTCTTTTTTTTTTTTTTAATGGGATTAAGATCCTTTCCTTGTGCTTAGGAAGTAGAGATGAGGATGTCTAAATGCTCTTATTTGAGATCTTTATAACGATTTAGATTTTTTGCGGTCGTATTTCTCCTTTTTTAAACACTACAGTGAGAAAAGACCTTTGAGTGTTGTAATGGCCAGCTGGTCCAAGACATAGTCATATTTTCCTTCTATATTATCACTATTATTTTGATAAAGATGTTGGTATAATCACAGTACTCATTCCTTCTTTCTCATTTCTTTCACGCTTTTCGAAGCCACAAAAGGAACTAGAAATTATGTAATTACATCTCTCTCTCTCTCTCTCTCTCTCTCTCTCTCTCTCTCTCTCTCTCTCTCTCTCTCTCTCTCTCTCTCTCTCTCTCTCTCTCTCTCTCTCTCTCTCCTGACAGCACCTGACGAATGACAACGACGTGCTGCAGCAGGTGCGTCGGGGCTATACTCTCGAGACCCACATTCCCAAGGGCACGCCGTCCTTCCTGGCGAAGATCCTGATCAGCTGTTGGCGATACAAGGGCAGCACGAGGCCGTACTTCCCTCAGCTGGTGGCGGCGCTTCTGCCTAGTACATCCCCTTGCTTCATACAGCACTTTAGGTTGGCTTCCTCTTATTTGGGATGTTGCTTCTTTCATGTGGTGTGAAACGTGTTTGAGTTTAATTGTCGTTTGGTCGAGTTTCTTTGGTTGTGGTGGGAGTATTGATTGTTTCTTGGTTAGTATTATTTTTGTAACGTATGGGTGATCTTGTATGTGTAATGGTGTTGGTTTTACTTGTAAAGTATCAGTTCCCCTTTGTTCTATAATATTGTATTTTAACTATTTTTTTATTTTCGTTTCTCCCGATATGAGATTGGAATTAAATGTCACAATGCCTTGATTCGGTGGATTATTTTCAAACTGCCTTCACGGTTTCCAGAATGGTATCCTTCTACCACACTGCGGACGGACAGGAATACAAGCGTCAGTTGGAAACCCAGCAGGACCTGGATGAGGACAGCGACATCACCACACCCCTGAACGAGTCTTCCCCAACTCTCTTCTGCCACCCCATCAGACAAGAGGGCCCTCCTCTGCCACCCAGGCCACTGACGGGCACGAGGTGGCGACCCTCCTTCCGGTTCCGCGGGGCGATAGTGCCACGCTACACGCAACAGCCGACCCACTTGCCTGCCACAGATTTGGAGAACCTCAACCTGAGTCAGCAAGTGCTTTCCTCAAGCAGGGAAGAGACCGTCACTTCCCCTTGTCGGAATGTCACTTCGACCCTCGTGGATCTGACCACATCTCCGTCGCAGGAGGAGAGGCCGAACGCAAAGCCAAGTGCGTTCCAGGGTTTAGAGACAGACGTGGTGGTGATGAACGCACAGACACCGAAAGCTTTGCATGCATCCCTGGCCGCCGCCACGACCAACCCCAGCGATGTGGTTGTCCAGTTGAACAACCGCGGGTCGACCTCCACTTCCATTGCCTCTTCGACAGGTCTTCCCAGTAGTCCAAGGAAGCTGGAAATCACTCTCCCCAACTTTAAGTGTTCAAAAAAAGTGTCCGATGTCAAGCCTTCCCCATGTTGACGTGCTGTTTCACTTCAAAGCTCAATACAATGCCTCATGATGTATGACTATTCTAAGGATTGTTGTTGTTGGCTGCTGTAGTACAAGTGTTGTAGTATTTAGAAATGAATTATCTGATGATGTACATATACGACGTCACATGTGCAAGGCACTTTGCTTGTCAGCATATAATGTATGTGCCTTTCAGAGAGTTATATTACACTGAAGCATTTGATTTATAGTGTTTATATCTGACAAACTCACCAATTATTCAAAAGCCACATAGGAAGGTGTGTATGCCAAAAGGACATATTAATTGCCATGTATGTGTATTTGATCGCAACAATACTTTTTGACAGAAAAGCAAGATTGCAGACCAAGCGCTGCCTCATAAATATGAAAAAAAAAATTCATTGCATCCTTTTCATGTAAAAGAGCTTGTATTTATAAAGTATTGAAAGGAATTTTGCGCATCATTTATATTTATACAGCATTTGACAGAAGACCCAAAAGACGAGCTACATAAAGGGTGCTGCCTTTTATAACCTGTTTTGTATTGTTGAATATAGTAGAGTGCATAAAGATAAAGGAATGAGAAATCTATAGTTTTATATGGTCTGAGAATAATAATAATACATTATTCGGTACGTCTACTTAAGTGTTTATAAGCTAAGGTTGAAATATATAATGTGGAATGAATCCTTTATTGATTGTTTACAAGTATTATGTTGATCTTGACATTCGGTTTTATTTATATTCGTTGTTTTTTTTCTGTTGTTGTATTATATGATCTTATTAGGTTCGACATTTTTGCATATATGACTAACTTCTTCGGTCAATAAACTGTTATTTCTTTTGAGTTTGTGTATAACGTTGCCGTGTATATGTAAAATTAGTGTATTTCATTTATGTATATCGACTATCAAAGAGATATGTTTACTTACAGAATGAGTATTAAAGTTAGTAGCCTGTAGAATATATGGATACATGTTATTTTGTTTAAAAAAAGGCTTATATAAAATACGTCTTGTTTAATTTGCCTCCCTATGAATATAAAAGAGAAGTAAAGATCTTGAAATTAAGAGGATTTTTTCTGTGATCTGAGACTTGCTGTGAAGTACAATTCCGTGAATGTTTCCTGAACCGTGTTTTTTCCTTGATATCTTAGTTTAGTTTACTTTATATATCTCCTTTTCTACAATTTCCATAAAGATAATATCTGACCGATGGCTAACATCTCAGTACACAGTGCACAATAAATATACCAATATAGACTAGCTAGTAAGCTAGATATCACGAGGTGTCTCTTGCACTTTACTCTTTAAACACTTAAGGTCCTCTTAGCCGCGTCCAGACGCAATAAACGAAGCTTTGTCCGTAATAGCGAAATTTTGTTCGCTGTTACTCCATCCCTAACGCCGAATTCAGCAAAGTTATGAGCATCTATGACGTCAAAACATAGAGGTTTTAGCATTATTACCAGAACAAGCAGTTCTCGGGAAGGTTAGTTTTGCCCACTATTTGGCAGTTTCAACAACAGTCACGGGTATTTCAAAGCTTGGCCGTAGTTGCATGTACCCTTCATGTGAACACAGCATTAGTAAACATATGTAAACCCATTTTAAATTGCATTAACGTTTTACCTTGGCAGCAGAATTGGTCAGTAAAAGGCTTATTCAAAAGGAGAATACTTTCAACTTGGATGACACCATTGCTTATTGATTATCAATCCCAGATCACGTAGTCAAAATGCAAACATTCGGACTACAGCTTCGACCTCGGATCACAATAAAACAATAACAATGTTCATCTCATTTTATAATAGCTACGTCTGTTACCTTGCTTACATTTTGTATGGTGTTATAGACCTCTTTAATAATATTCATCTGATTAATACTGTTTCTTCCATTGTATGTTAATGTTATTCAAAGGGAGGGGAGTCACCATCTTCTATTTCAAGATTCCATTTTGAAATAGAAGATGTAATTTAGGCGGAGGAGGTGGGGGGGGATTCAATTGCATAATTTCTGTAAAAATTACCTTGCTCATACTATTTACCGATTTTACCCCGCAATTTCGATTGTCCCTCACCACATATAGGGTTTATTATCGTCGCTATTGTTAAGTAGCGTTAACTATTAATGCACGCTAGACATCACAAGGAATCCATTGCAATCAATTGCAATGGGTTTTAAGACCTATTACTGAAATTTCCGTATTTATGTGTGTATCCGTCTGTGTATGGGTACATGTGTTTGTAGGTATGGGTGTGTGTATGCATATGTGTTTCTTTGTGTGTGCGTGTGCACAGGTGTACATGCGGTATATGCGTACTATATGTTTGTGTGCATGTGAATATGTGCGTGTTCACATACTTTAGTGAAAATAATTTATATTGTATCATTGGACACAGAGTTAATAAGATACTCAAGGTAAATTGTATTTTTAAATAAGTACATTATTTTTCAATGGTAAAAGCTGTCTTAGTTCAATTATCTAAATACTGAAATAAGACTACTAGAATTCACAGTTTAGCTTTTTTTCGTCTTGTACGTGCATTGAATACAACTACACAAGCCTACAATATAAGGGGCTTTGCTCTCCACCCCCCCCCCTCCCAACCTTCCAGCCTACGCCGCACCTGTTTTGGATTCACATTTCCATCTTGTGCCGTGCTAATAACCGCCCCAGTCGGCCAGGGACATTTCTCCCTTTTCCAAATGACACACGACCTCATGCCTGTTACGAATTCGTTATGCGAGCTCTTAAGGTCGTTATATGCAGCGATTTTAACGAGTTATGACAAAATATCAGTTTCAGACAATTATCGATTTCCCACAACAGTCTTCTTGAGAAATTCTTCACATATCTCTCTGAACACTGTTCCTCGCAATCTTTAATAATTTATTACTTTAATGATTACATTGTTTTTATTATAAAGGAAGCCTTAAGCCCGGGGCAATTGCAACCCCCCCCCCCCCTCCTGTAAACCCCATGTCGATCAGAAATGCCAAACCCAAGAACATAAAATAAATAAATCACACTATAAATGAGGCTTGGTTTCACCAGGGATGAGACGAAAAAAAGACAAGTGTAACAATACAAGTTTAAGACAATAAATAGCTCATACGTTCCAGTCCAATACCCATCTTCACGTAGATGACCTTGCCTATTTGAAAGGCTGGGAAGTGGGGTGGAGGGGGTGAGGTAATAAAAGAAAGAGATACAGATACAGAGAACCATATTTTCATCCCCCGCCATGTCCCAAAAAGCGAGATAGAAAAGCAAACAACGAAGTTCTAAATACGGTCGTCAAGGTTAAGGTTAGGCCGTGTCCACATGAGGGGCGGTGACCGTGCAGGCAAGTGTTACCAAACCCCAGGGATAGGCAAGTACAGCCAACTCATCGAAATACCCGTGGCTGATGTTGAAACTTCCTGGTGTGGTGGACAAAGGCCAACCTACCTGGCTACTGTTCGTTCTGGTAACACTGACTCTGACTCTTATTGATAACAATGAATTTAACAATAATGATGATGATAATAATTATGATAATGATAATTATGTTGATGATAACAACAATGTTACAATTTCTTACAATATCACACTCTTTAAAATCACATACTTCTGTTCTTCGTAGTTTTCAAAAATTTCCGTTCCTATCAGAAGTGAATTGAGTACCTAATGGGCGTGCCACGTCAAGCAAAAATGACTGAGAATGTTCCTTCACTTTATATCTTTAATTATCTCACAACTTGGTTTTCTCCTTTTCCAATACTTTTGTTCCGCGCTTTAGGTAGAAAAACCTATCTGTAACTTCAAATCCATATTTCCTGTAGAGTTTCCAATGTACCTTAGTTGCTACTACTTTATCACGGCGCCAGTCTTTGGAAACTCTTTGGGTCAACATCTTAGACTCCGAGACTCTGTGTGTTATTGCCTCGTCCCTTTCGCTTTGTCTTTTACACATACTAGTATTATTCTCCTTGTCACTGTATTTTCTGATTGTTCGTGTATATAAGGCTTGGTCTTGTGCTGCAGTTCATTTCTTTATATCCGTATTTCTCCATCAATCAAATAAGTTTCCGTCTCTGTCTGTCTCTGTATTCTGAAAGGATTTTCAGTGTATTTTTTTTTCTGATTGTAGTTTTGTTTATCCAGTTAACAACTCTATTACTATTATGATTATTATGTTTATTATCATTATTACCATTACTATCATTATTGTTGTCAGTATTATAATTATTATTATCATTATTACTATCATTATTGTTATCATTGCCACTATCATTATTATCTTTAATTTTATTGTTATCCTTATAGTTATTGCCACTATCATCATTATAGTTATCATTATCATTATTAATATAATTTTTGTTAATACTATTACTCTTATTAGCATAATTATCATCATCGTTATTAGTGGCAACATCATCATCACCACCATCATTAGTATCAATATTATAATTATTGCTATTTTTGTTGTTAGTGGTGCAGCAGCATTATCATTGCTATCTTGCCATTACTGCTATTGCTACTCTGCAACTACTATTACTACTAATGGTATTACTACTACTATAGCTAAATCTAATACTAGTAGGCCTACAAGGCCAGACGAAACCAATGATTTAAGAAATGACAGTTTCGAGAAATACTTGAACGTCCATATTGAAGGATTTCTGTTACGGCTTTGAAATCCTTTTCCATAAAGGTGGGAAGCAACGAAATAGGTTTCCCATGCACCTGTTGTAAGTGAATCTATAAAATCGTTAACCTTATGTTCTATAAACTTTGTTTTATGCCTTGCACGTCTATCTGAAGGGTCTCTGTTTCAGCGCTTCGAAACCGTTATTCGAGAAGCCGTAAACAACGAAACAGTTTTCCCATACGCCTGCTGTGATATTACGAATTCGTTATCCATAAGTCCTCAATATCTTATAAGAAATAATGTGAACCATCGATAGTTAATTTTTTAGTTACTGGTTGTAGGTTAAAAGGAATTCAAGTCGGTCGACACGTATTCCAGCGTTGGGCCCATTGTAGATCAGAAACGCTTTTCTTCAACCATTTATTGGATGGAAACAATAAAGCATTAAAAAAAACATGTTAAAAAGCAATCAGAATCGACGTGTTAAAAATAGAACGTTCTATCCACAATGAGATAATGGACGAGTTTGACTTTTCCTCATTTCTGTCTGTAAATGGAAATGTAACAGATGTGAATGAAGGTTATACACGCCTCTAGTGAACAGCAGATTCTTCAGACTTTACGAAAGCTAGAAGAGGGAGTTCTTAGACACAAACAGTTTAATGAACCCAATGTAGGTTTACAGTGTAAAAAAAACGATCTTTCGTTAAACTCTCCAATTCAATTTTGTCTGCTGCATCAAACAACAGTATGAATTATTTACATTTGGTGTTATTTTCGATACCGTGGGAGCTTCAGACCTAAGCAAATTTGTTGGTGGATTTCAGATAATTTCAGTTCGAGAAAAAAATAAAAATAACAGATATACGATGAAATCTTTTCCTCAAACCTATATTCAGTACAATAGCTCTGTAGTTGTCTGAATCAGAAACAGATGCTCAGTAATTTGAATGAATAAGAACTAATAAGGACAAGTTCGGTAGAACAGGCGGGTAAGGAAGCCAGACAAACACATAGTCACGATCGAGTTTAGAAGTATGGTGAATAAGCACAAATTGTGATCCCCTCAGTTTGTCTGAGGTTTTCTTCATTAACTGACTGGTTAATTCATGTAGATACAAAACACGAGGTTCATACATCCTGCAATAGACGTCAGTCTTTTTTATATCACTTCTGTCTCATGTGAATAAGTGTACAATGGAGTTTGTATAACGTCGATATTTTTTCTCTACAAGCCATATATATATATATATATATATATATATATATATATATATATATATATATATATATATATATATATATATATATATATATGCAGTTACACCAGCCTTCGCCAGGACAATCGATTTCCTTTCCATAATTCATATTAGATGATTAGTTAATCTTCATTTTCCTTCACAAGAGTTTTCCATCTCGACGTACCTTTTTAAATCAACATTTTTAAGGCATGGTATTAATTACAGGCTTCGAGATAACTAACCTAATATCATCAGAATAGACAAATAAATATATAAATCCACTGAGCACGTAAAAAAGTATTATTGTATCCTCTATTGCCACGTGATTGGGGATCGAAGGGAATCCGATCATGTGTCAAGGGATTCTTTGTAAATCCGAGCATCGCCAATAGTATCCCTTTTCCACAAAAAAAAAAAATATAATAAAAAATATAAAATAGATAAATATTCTTTTTATGGACGAAATCACATATTCAGTTTCCTGTTAAGATAAACAGATATGAGAGAGAGAGGGAGAGAAAGAGAGAGAGAGAGAGAAAGAGAGAGAGAGAGAGACCGAGAGAGAAAGAGAGAGGGAGGGAGGAAAATGCGGTCACGCTTCCTGACTAAAAATGAGTAAACAGCAACTTACTTTCCTGCATTGAACCTGATTATTCATCGACACGACTTGGTAACTCGAATACCACACCCACTTTTTGTTACTAGAATGCGTTACGCTTCGTTCTCTGTTCCATCATTCTATTTCTTCCATCTCAATTTAATTCTACACTAGAGCAGTTTAACACATAATAATAATTGATATACACATCTATTCATATATTTATATATATTCTTTATCAAAATTGCAGACACATGAGCTCATCCCAGATCTTATCACGTATCGCGTCATCATAACATTTACTGTAAAAGTCACATGAATTGAAAATAACATAGCCTTGTTATTTCATGTGCTATTGTTGCTGCCTGAACTATTTTGCTGCTATTCGCACAAGAAAGAGAGAAAGGAGAGAGAGAGAGAGAGAGAGAGAGAGAGAGAGAGAGAGAGAGAGAGAGAGAGAGAGAGAGAGAGAGAGAGAGAGAGAGAGAGAGAAAGAGAAGAGAGAAAGGGGGAAGAGAGAGAGAGAGAGAGAGAAAGAAAGAAAGAGAAGAGAGAAAGGGGGAAGAGAGAGAGAAGGAGAAGAGAGAAAGGGGGAAAAGAGAGATAGAGAGAGACAAAGAGAGAGAAGGAGAAGAGAGAAAGGGGGAAAAGAGGGAGAGAGGGGAGACGGAAAAATAAAACGGAGAAAAAGAGAGAGAGGAAATGAAAGTGAAAGAGGGGAGAGAAAGGGTGAAAGAAAAGAGAGAGAGAGAGAGATGGGGTGAAAGAGTCAGGGAGAATTAAGAAAATGTAAAGGGCATTGTCATAGTTTGTTGACAAAGATAGCAATGAAGAAATGTACATAACAAAATACCAAATATCATTTCCAGATGAAATTATAAACTTCACACAAAGTAGATTAGTATTTTTTCCTATTCTGTTCACTTGTTCATCGTTCACCAGATACTCTGAAGGTTCAGAAGAGTCGCGTGACGGACCTGAAACTTTTGCAGCTCAGAGGTCACTGAAAAATAAGATATATGATAAGACTAAGTGCATTATGATCTAACCTTAACGTTTTGTCATATTATCATCATCTTCATGATAATGACGAAAAGAGTTTGAGTAATAACAAAGATGATTTGATGACATTTAAGATAACAATTAAAAACATAGATAATAACAATGATAATACTAATGGTACCAACAATGATAATGATAACAGCAACAATGATGATGGTGATACGAATAATGGTGATAATGATAATAATTGTGAAAATGATTGTAATGATAACGATGATAATAAGGATAATAATAATAAAATAGATGATAATAATGACAATGATGATAGCAATAAAGATGGTGATAACAATGACAATGATAGGGGCAATAACAATAATAATGATGATGATAATGATTGTAATAATCATGGGTATAATGATGATAGGAATAATGTTGATATAATGGATAAAGATATAATTTTCAAGAGATTAGACATCAGCAATATGAAGAAAAGATAAGAAATACTTGAAATCTTCAAGTTGAGTCGAGAGAAGATTACGTGTCGTTCTTATCTTTTGGGTTATCATATTTTTCCCTTATACTTCGAATGAAATTCCCGGTATTCTGCTGACCAATCAGGAGAAACCACGATTAACCAATCACATCGCTCCAGTATGATGAGCTGTACATGTCAAGAAAGACAAAACACTATCGCTAAAGAGGATTCAATCTACTCTTAAAGGATTCGATTAAATGATTACTAGAGAATCTGATCCCACAAATGGAATTCCAGGATTTTAGGATGTTTCTATCACCTTTGTTGGGTTTGTCCGTCTATACATGCGGCTGGTCCGAGGGAACGCAGGCGAGAGTGACTAAAATGCGAAAGAAAATGACATTTCTTAACTCACTGCACAGAACGGTATACTCTTTATGGATAATACTTATCTCTCTCGACATGCACATACTAGGTAAGTAAAGAAGAACGGGAATAAACGAATAAATTCCATCTTTTTTCCTGGTTTTCCTGGCTGGTGCTTCATTCCAGTCATAGATTGCTGACGAGAACATTAAATTCTGCATTTTTTCGTCGACAGGTTTTGGTAAAGATTTCTGCCTTTTAGATGGAACTTTTCAGGTGTAAGTGCATAGAAAATTATTTTTTTCTAATCGGTGAATGACTACTACTGTGTGTTTTGACAGATAGGTAACATATTACGAATTACGGTTAACCGATTTCACAAAATTTTAATTTCTTCAATAATTATTATGTGTTGGTAGCTTGATATGATACACAATACAAGGTATTTAGTGAAAAGGGTCTTTTACAACTGCTGATTTTGATTGTTTTTTGTGCACGTATTTGTAAAGGGATTTAGTATATCTGTTAATATAAGTATTGTAATAATATACTTGATTCTTGGTGATAGCAGTCTTTTTATTTATAAATAATTTAATGTAAATTTATAGAATATGAACTTCATGGCCTTGTCAATGAGGATCCATGTTTTCTTTAGTGTTTTGATGTAACTAGAGTGAATGTCATATGTTTTTCTGTTATAATTCATTAGTTTCCATGTTTGCATGAAGCATATAACATGGAATTGATTTCTACCTAATATAGACATTTCTTGTTATTGCACACCACTTACCATGGCCTTTGCACCACCTCATATATTCTAGCAGACTAGTGTTTAGAGCTTTTTTTTTTATTTAAGGATAAATCAACAGGGTGTATTGTTAGTATACACACTATATACTGACCAGGAAATTCTGCTGTGGTACCTTTTCTGCTTTTGTATCGTGACAGATAGAGCAGTGAAACGAAAAGGCATCAGTTGAATGTTTATAAATGTCACAAGCTCTTGCAGGTTATATATTTATCTATCTGATAACTTCTTTTTACAATTTGCAACAAAAGTTTCATAGATGAAAAGTGTCTTAGATTTTATCAATCTGTTCATTTTGAGTACTCCTACTGTGATTACTATGATTGTCATATTGTACAAGAATGTTCAGGTATATTTTATATTATATGTAGAAAGTGCATTACATAGTTATTTGGAATTTGGCATTGAATAGGCATTTAATGACACAATTATGACAAAAACTGACATGGCCTCTTACCCCCACTTGGTAATTTCAAACCCTGTGGATTTTTGTTGATAAAGCCACTTCAAATACCTACATATATTTCATCAGCCAGTATTTATCATCATTATGATAATAATGATAATAGTAGTACTAACAATGATAACAAGTACCACATAAAGAGCCTAGAGTTGAGAGAATAACTGCACAGCAATTTTTACTTTGGGTATAAATGTTGGATTGTAGCTGCTGGAGAAGTTTGTGTAGATCCATGACCTTTGTTAACCCATTGCAGACGGAGATAAATTTGCTTGCCCAGCCTCCAGGATAGGTTTTATTTTAGAGAGAGACCGCTTGAAGCAATATAATTTGAATCATCCCACTCTCTTTCAGTCATTCATTGTAAAACTAGATTGTTTTTTGTGTTATATTTTTTTGTGTGTTTTATTGAGTTTAGAGACTTATATGTGCCATGTGACAGGCTCTGTCAGTGCTGCAATGAATAAAATTAGTATATTATCCATATTTGCTCATTATTTTCTTTATACTCAATGTGATAAGTATAGCGGTTTTATGGGAGGACAAAATAACTTTTTATTTTTCGTATTTTTGTGCTGTCATGAGCGATACAAACATATAACCCACTACAATAAAGATAACAAGAAGAGGTAGGGAAGAGGAATGAAACCTTTGCTTGTGACTGTGAGTGCCACAGTGAAAGGCATCCATATTGGCACAGGAGCACATTTTAGACACTGGGTATGGATTGAGTCACCTTCCTCTTCTCGTTTTGCCTGCACATCTTTCTCGTGTTACTTTAGAGCAAGGGTTCATCAACTTAGTGTGTGCCATCGCTCTATAGAGACAGTGCTTGCTAGAGACCGTGGATGGGTGCCATTCAAGGCTCTCTCTCCTGCTGGTGCTAGGAAAAAGTGGTGCCATCTAGGTTTTGGACGTTAAGCTAGCACGGTATTACGGTAATTATAGTAATTATGACTGCAGTAGCCATCATCACTCATTCCTTTTTCATAGCACAATAAAATAGCATAGTATTCCAAAATCCCCGAACGTCATGTACGTCATGACGCCCGTCGTCAGGCCAAAGCTCCTACGTCATGTATGTCATGACACCCGTACTCAATGGGTTAAGCAATTATGGCCTTACCATTACTTTTTTCTATATATATATTTTTTTTATGTATTCTTTGTTTTATTTATTCTTTATGGCCATTATCCTTTTCTCCTTCATCACTTGGTCCTTGTTTCAGAGTTAACCATATATTTGAATGTTTGTAAAAAGAAATAATGTTACAAGTAAGATAGTGCACAAGTGTTAACTAAGAGATGTCATGCCCTAAGAAGTGATTATTATTAGTATGTCAACCTACAGGAAGAGAGTGTGAGGAGAGACATGACAGACAGACACAAAGACAAACTGAATGAAATGAAATACATGCAGACACAAACAAACAATCAAAGGTAAAGACAGAGTGAACTTCAATTGTTTTTATAAGCTGAAGATTCCACAAGATAGATATTCTATAACTTTGATAAGAAAAAAGTATCAAATGTAGGGTGTGACTTTCTAAACTAGACAGGATCTTGCATGACAATACCTAGCAGGAGAGCTATTAATCACCAATCTAACATATGTTCTACAATACCCTGTTGCTCATAAGATATATCTTTTATCCATGGTTTATCATAGTTGTGGAATAGTATCTTAAATGTGGGATGTGCCTATTATTTCTGGACATCATTTCTGCTTGGTACAGGGGCTTTTGCAAATCGATAGAAGAAAGAGTTGGAGGTATTGATGAAGAATGGAAAAAAAATTACTGTAAACGGGATCAGCAATAAACAACCACCTTAAATTGGACAAGTTTATGTAAAAGATAAGATGACAGTTTCAGTACTATACTAGATTTTATAATTAGTTCTGATCCAGAGAGAAAATCTGGGCAAAAGAGATAGGAGGGAGAAGAACAGAATAGATGAGGGAAATGCAAGTATTATGTTACAAATAATAGAGTGATAAGGGCAGTAAGATGGACAAAAGGTAAGAGAGAGGGACAGACAGACAGATTAGCAATAAGACTGGCACATACAGACAGACTGACTAAAGAGTAACAGACTCTTTGAAAAGATACAATGCAAAAAGATGTTCCTTTCTGAATCGGATGAATATTTATTGAATAGCAAATATTAATGTTGTTTATTTATTATAGTGAAATGTGTGATTCTTCAGTTGAATATGTTTATTTGCATTTAGTATTCTGTATGGCCCATGTTAGTTAATGTGTTTACTGTGATTGTAAGATGTTCCCGAAGCAGCAGTGGATGAAAAGCTGAAACAGCTGTTAATGATTGGCACCTATACTCATATGTTCTAATAGTTTCTGTATAGTAAGATATTGCTGACATCTCCTGTTCAGTCAGCATTTATTCATGTTATTTGATCAAACATTCAGTTATGTAAATTACAGTGTTTGATCAGAGTTTTTACTTGTCTTGTTGGTTTTGAAAACTAAGTAATGCCCTTCTTAGATAATGAAAATTGAAGCATTAATCTCAAGTTATTTAGAATTTCCACTGGAAAGACACATCTCTTCACAAGAGGAGGATATAGAATTTGCCACTGCAAAGTCTTTCTAGTGAGAGAGAAGGTACAGGCAACATGACAATATATTCAGCAACAATTGGTTCAGAGATGAGGATATAGCATGATGTAGTACCATTATTTAAAGTGTGTACAGCTGACATTGCCATTAAAACCATTGATTATACTAAGTGCAGAGCCACCTGTGTGTATTGGGGAACATGAGAGAGAATAATCAAGAATAGATGTTCTTAAAGTAGTGCCTCAGTACTCTCAGGGTATTAAAATCGGTTCTTGGGGTATCCAAAAAAAATCCTGGAAAAGGTTAAATTGATAATTTCTTGCACTGAATAGTGAGTGTGATTAATTGCTAACTATAAGTAGGAAGTGACTAACGGGCAAATACAAGTGGGAGAAAGTCAGTAGTTTGATGTTGTGATGGAAAGATGCATTTAGGTGTATGTATTGTTTCTATATCAAGCCATTAGTCACGGTTAGTGGTTACTAATATTGGAGAGTGGATATCAGGTTGACCTGGAGTTGATCTTTGGGGCATTGGGGCTGAAGAACTTTGAGTCTAGAGGGTGTACAGATTCCCATCCTTTACAAACCCTGAAAATGTTATTTAATTAAGTTCTGTTGGTCATGAAGGAGAGAAGTTTGCACTATCACATGCATGAAAGCACATCTTGCTTGATGGCCCAACAAAGGTCCCAGTTATCATTGCAAATAACTTCCTGCAATTATTGAGAGTAATAATTAGAAGAATGAGGACATTGAGATATAAACTGTTGAAGACCTACTTACTCTTCCAATACTGTCCTTGGAACCTTGAAAGATTTATCTTTGGTACTTTATTGAATACCATAATTTACAGCAAGGTTTTTGAGAGATATATTGTGCTTTGTAACAGTAATAATTCTTCTCTTGTTTCTACTGAAACAGGATTTAATTACTTTTAAGAAACAAGAGTACACAATTATTCAGCTACTCTCCATCACAACCATATATCCATCAGATAATGATATATCTATTTTCTTAACTCACCACAAATATAAATCAAAGCAGATGATTTAACCCCCTTTTTTTTTCTCTCTCTCTTGCAGAGGTAGAGAGCACGAGTGCAGCAGAAGTTGACCGCCACCTGCAAATGGGTGTGCAGATGTTAGCAAAGGGCCAGCTTCATGATGCACTCTCCCACTTTCATGCTGCCATAGGTAAGTGGCTGCCAGGGTTTTTGTTTTAAGTGTCACTATGAGTGGCATTGTTGTTCTTGATGCTTTTTCTTTGTCTATGCTTCTTCAGATCTCTCTCTCTCTCTCTCCTTCCCACTTTTTTGCCTCTGCAATTGTACTAATGTTTAAGATAAAGATTTGTGAACAATAGATTCCATAGGTCTGGAAAAATGGTAAGCTCTTCATATATATATATATATATATATATATATATATATCTTGGGGCTCGGTAGCCGAGTGGTTAGAGCATCGGACTTAGAATTGACGAAGATCTGAGTTCGAGCGTTCGAATCCCGGCTGGTGAGTTGTAACCTTGGGCAAGGAACTTTACCTTGATTGCCTAATGGAGTATACACAATATGTGTGATATGTACCCCCCACCAAGATACAATTAGGGCCAGTAGGTGGGGTACCCGGCCATAACCCTCTTGAGAGGCCTACTTCCTGCAGTGGAATGATACAGGCTGAAAAAAAAAAAAATATATATATATATATATATCTTGACAAAAAATGGTGTTTAGGAATTTCTTGAAATTTATTTACTTTGTGGATTAGACTTTTTTTATGAATAATAATGACAGTATGTCAGTGATGAAATTAGAAGAGTTTTTGTAAGTAATTGTTTTTACATAGAGGATTATTGGTATTATTTGAAACGGAACAAACATACCCATATGATTGTTTCCCAGTCCGTGATTTAATGGCGTTTAGTACAGATCCCTGTCATCTCTCTTACACAGATGGTGACCCAACCAACTATTTAAGTTATTACCGGCGGGCCACAGTGTATTTGGCCCTGGGCAGAGCGCGGCCAGGTCTCCAGGACTTGGATGAGGTGATTAAGCTCAAGCCCGACTTCACTGCTGCTCGTGCCCAGCGTGGTGGAGTCTTGGTCAAGCTGGGTCGCTTGGAGGAAGCCCACATTGATCTGGAACACGTGGTAAGTTTCTGTTTTATTCTTCCTTGTCTTTTCTTTTTCATCTTTTCTTCTTCCTTTTCTTCTTTTACTTTCTCTTCTTGTTCATCTTTATCTTCCTTCTTCTTGTTCTTCGTCTTCTTTTCCTTTTCTTCTTTTTCTTCTGCTTTCTTCTTCATCATCTTTTTCTTTATTTTCTTCATCCTCTTTTTTCATTTTTCCTCTACTTCTTCTTTTTCCTCTTCTTCTTCTTCTTCTTCCTCAGGCTATTGGTGATAGCAGTGTGAACATTTTAGGAACGAATGCCCCCCCCCCCCAAAAAAAAAAAAAAAAAAAAAAAAAAAAAAAAAAAAAAAAAAAAGTTTCGGGCATTATTAGATGAGTTTGAGATAATTTTCTGTCTGCATTCCAGCTACGGAAAGATCAGAACCACGAGGAAGCGAATAAACTGTACGTAATGATAGAACCTCTAAAAATGGAAATCCTGGAGGCGTACTCAAGTGTTAGAACGGGGAGCTATCAGCACGCCATCCTCCTCCTGAAGAACATCATTGAGGTGAGGACTACATGTGTGTTATTGTGCCATGTGGTAGATGTGCAGTTGATAGATACAGGTACTTCTCTGCATTATTGACGTTTCTGTCTTTAGGTCTTTAGGTCATGATTATTAACCCACTTACGACGGGGGCATTCCAGCCTTGAATGTCCCAATGCCGGGGCGTTCGAATTATTAGGCCTAAATCAATTAAATGGCTGGCACAATACTGTGCCGCCCGGCCACTGGGCTTTTGAATGAGCGGTACAGTACTGTACCACCCGTCCAGAGAGGGTTAATATTCTCTAGGGAGTCTTATCTTTATATATATATTTTAAAAAAAAAAGCTGAAAGCATCAAACTGAGATAGAATTGCTATAGAATTGTTAATCATAGCATTGAAAGTAAGACTCAGACATTATGATAGATATATGATAGATTCAAGAAGAGTGATGAGTCTGTAAACACGAACCAATTCGAGCCTTAATCATGATGAGACACCAAATGAATAGAAACAAGTGGCTGACACCACAATCTACGGATAGATAGAAATTACCTGAGAATAACTATCCACATTCCCCCCTCTCCCTAAACTCCCCGAACCGCCCCTCCTCACAGCGATGCCCGTGGGACGCTTCCCTTCGCGAGTTGCGCATGGAGGCCTACCAGGCTGTGGGCGACATCTCAAATGCCATTGCCGACCTGCGCGTCATCACCAAGCTCATCCAGGACAACACCTCTGGGTTCCTTAAGCTCGCCATGCTCTACTATCAGACGGGCGAGGTCGAGCAGGGGCTGAAGTGAGTTGGATGAGGCTTGCATGAATTGTGGATGGTTGTGGATGCTTTTGAAGGAGGGAGTGGGAGGGTCTTTCTTCTTCCTCTGGTTATTATTATTGTTCTTATTCTCTCCTTCCTTACTCTTTTGATTTGATTTTTTTATTTATCTGTCTGGATGGTGAGGATTGCTTAACTTTTTTTGCCTCCCTTGCCTGGCAGTCTCATACATTTTCAGATTTGGTAGGAAGGCAACTACGAGAATTAAAGAATATGGAAGGATGTTCTTTGAAAGTAAAAGTAAATAGGGAGCAAAGTGGTTACTTCGTGCTCTCTTGTTATCTTTTTTTTTTTTTTTTCCCTTTTTTTTCTTCATTATTATAACCTTATTTATGAGCACAGTTTCTTACCATGTTTCATAGACAAGCATCAAATATATATGTATGTATATATATATGTATATGTATATATATATATATATATATATATATATATATATATATATATATATATATATATATATATACATATATATATTTATATATATATATATATATATATATATATATATATATATATATATATATATATATATATATATGTATTTATATATTTATATTATATAATATCTAAGAGAGAAAGAGATAGAGAGATAGAGAGATAGTGAAAAAAGAGAAAAGAGAGATAAGAGAGAAGAGATAGAATGTGACACAGCTATATTCCCAATGCCGGGGCGTCATGCCTGTGTGACGTTTCCAATGCAATATTGCAATGGCCTGGCGTAGGGGTT
>BOPN01000100.1:685349-700349 GCA_017312705.2 Penaeus japonicus
GTCCCAAGAGTTTAAAAGTGGAAGACCTTTTGAATCTTTCAGCTGAGGCACAATTAGTATGCCTTTTTACAGGATGTTGTTGTTGTTGTATTGTCTTTATCTTAGTCTTACCATGTATGAGTCAAACCATTACTTACCCATGGTGCTCAGTACTCTTGTCATATTAAGTAGAAAGTAAAATGTTGATTGTAAATATGGCATAAATATGAGCTTTTTGTTACCAAGTTGATAAACAGAGGATTAACCCATTCCCGACGGGGGAATTCTAGCCTTGAATGTCCAAATGCCGGGGCGTTCGAATTATTAGGCCTAAATCAATTGAATGGCTGGCACAATACTGTGCCGCCCGGCAACTGGGCTTTTGAATGCGCGGTACACATGCTGTACCACCCGTCCTGTGTGGGTTAAAGTAATGGGGACCAGATTTAGGCATAAGGATCAGTCCTTGAATTAGAAAGCTGATGATGGAATAATTGGTACAAGGAATATGATGGCTCTTCGGAGAATGGCATTGATAATTGATTCCTTAATAAACATGGTAAATACAGGGTATATGTGAGAATCATAGATCTCAGAAAAGAAAATTTAAAAGAGGCATTATTACCTTATAAAGTTAGGACTGAAAGTGCCGCAGCCAGACTGGCACAGGGCACATTGTAGACACTAGACATGGTCTGTCGGTGCTAGGAGAGACTGGTGCCATCTGTGTTTGGGATTCTAGGCTAAACTTCTTTTGCAGAATATTATGGCAGTTATAGCAATTATAATTGGTCATCATCATTCGCTAAATAGACTTATTACTCATAGTACAATAAAGAAACACAGCAATCCATTCTCCCCCAATGTTAAAAATAGGGTGCAAGACTATCGCCATGTATGTCATGATGCTGCCATCATGCCAAAGTTCATGTGTCGTGCATGTTATGGCGCCCATCCGCAGTAGGTTAACCCTCTCACGACGGGGGCATTCTAGCCTTGAATGTCACAATGCCGGGGCTTTCGAACGCTTAGGCCAAAAATCAATTAAATGGCTGGCACAATACTGTGCCACCCGGCCACTGGGCTTTTGAATGAGCGGTACAGTATTGTACCACCGGTCCAGAGAGGGTTAATTGTAAAGATGTGTTTCAGGTGCATCTGACAAAAAACGGTTGATGTACTTATGTGAAACATTAAATTCAGTTTTCATCCTTATATGCCATTGCGTTCAGAGGATAAAACTTTACAAGGTTAAGCATGAATGAAATTAATGTGCAAAACACAAAAAGTAAGTATACATTGACAAAGACCTTTTATTTATAGTGGTTGGTGGTAATGGTAAATTAAAAATGATAATCACATGAATTAAAGCAGCATTTTACCTAGATGACTATAGGTGACAAGACGTACATGCCATGACATAAGTGATCCAGCCTCAGGGTGACATGTTTGTCATGTCATGATATAATTCCTCCACTAAGGAATGTTTCAGGGGGTGGGATCGCCTTTGTACTGCGTTTTTCCTATTTTTGAAATTACAAGTTATCTATTCCTTCAGTTGTATAACTATGCTTAATTGGTAGCATAGTGCTATTATACCAAAATTAGCCTCATATATTATACCATGAGTCTAGAAAATGATATAAAAAATGTACGTCTTAAGATTCTCAACCCAGGTTGCACATCTTGAGATGTGGCCTGTCCCAGAAGGGTTAACCCACACAGGACGGGTGGTACAGCATGTGTACCGCGCATTCAAAAGCCCAGTTGCCGGGCGGCACAGTATTGTGCCAGCCATTCAATTGATTTAGGCCTAATAATTCGAACGCCCCGGCATTTGGACATTCAAGGCTAGAATTCCCCCGTCAGGGATGGGTTAAGTGACCTTGATGATGATTAGCAAGACATCCGTGTCATGAGCAGAGTGGCAAGGGGATTGTACTTACTTTGCCCAAAGTGTATTTATATCATAAATAGTTAATGATGGCAATAAAAATAGTTATAAAGAAGCCAAGGCGCTTTGGGTTGTCTGGCCAGTATACTCACACTGGAGAGAGTCAGTACCAGAGGCAGGTCTATTCCCCCAGAATGCCGTCTTCAGGGCAGTTTAACACAACAGCTGAAGAGAACAAATAAAGATTGCTATAGGTTGTGCAATGTCTGCTACAACCATGGTGTGAGAACCTATCACAGAGTGAAGTGCCTCTTTGTCAGTTTGCCTGCTTTGAGCACTGCCATACTCTAAAGCAATGCTTATTTGGGTCATCTTCCTCTCTTGTATGTATTGTAAATAAGATAGAAGAAAGAGATTTTCATAAAGATTACACAACTTCTTCAAAAAAACATTCTTTTCATGACCTTTACAGAGGGTGTGATCCATGTATTGAACAAATATGGAGTGTATACAACAAACTTCAGTCTATTACAGCCTTGACACAGCAAAGTAAATGGCAAATACAGACAGTAACGATAATAAAACAGTAATATTGTATTTTATGCAAAATGGTAGCCAAAGTTCCAATGAAAATGTTTATAATTCTAGAAGAGTGCATTACAAGTTGCATGGAATGTGCATTGAGGTTTATAACAATACCTGAGAAAGGACCTACAAGTACAAGGCCATGTGCTTTGAATAAATACCCAGTCAGAGTTAAGGTAGAAGTAAAAAATTTATAAGTATTATTTACCCCACTATTTCAATTTGGTATTGGCATGTTTAGTACTCATGGTCTCGTCATTATATGGGTCTTTTATTATGATCTACACGGATTCGTCTGTTGGTTTTGGAGTGTATTACAATCATCAGGAGTTAACATATTTATTGTTTTTTACAGGTCATTAGCACAAAAGTGGCATCCAGACCATTATGAAGGAAAAGAGAAGGAAAAGGCAGAAAAGATGTTTATCGATATTGCAGCGGCAAAGGAGGTGCTAACAGATGAAGGTAAGCTTACACACTGAGATCTTTGATAATATTTAAGAAAAAAAAAAGATATATGAATGAGAAAGAATAATTACACATCTGGCCATGTGAAATTA
Organism: Penaeus japonicus; assembly: GCA_017312705.2. Classification (NCBI taxonomy): domain Eukaryota; kingdom Metazoa; phylum Arthropoda; class Malacostraca; order Decapoda; family Penaeidae; genus Penaeus; species Penaeus japonicus. The sequence goes on from BOPN01000100.1 coordinate 688,368, forward strand.
TTCATCCCTCTCCATATATCTTGTTCAGTAATTATCACTCAAGTTGGTCATTATGCTTCGATATTAGGCCTTGCTGTCATGGCCACTAGCACCAAGAATATATGATTGGAAGTTTTGATATCAATCTGATAAAGGATATCCAGACTTTTTGCTTGAAAGCTTGTGAAGTCTATTTTTTGTACTTGACTATTCAGGGGTTCTCTGTTTACCATCTGTATGAGAAAGCTTTAACAATAATGTCATCACTTATTGTCTAGATCAGTAGTTCTCAGCCTTTTCCAAGCACCGGAAACTTTTCACAGATGATGTTACTCTGTGGAACCTTAACCTCTGTGCACATTCTGTGCATAGAGACGGTGCATAACAAGGATATGCTTCGCTTTTCAGCTAAATATCTTACCTATAGTGTAACTATATCTAACAGTACAATGCAGGGAACTAATAAAGGAAATCAATAAAGAATAATCATATTTATGGATAAGCCTGCTAGATAAGATGAATCACATTACCATGAATATAGAGAATTTGATTAAATAGATTTTCATTGAACATTAACCCAGTCGCGACGGGGGCATTCCAGCCTTGGTTAATGGTGATTTGTGACGAAACCCTCAAGAACTCTTCATGGAACCTTGTTTTTTTGTCGTCTTGGATTTTACTGATTGATACTTCAGCCATCTTTTCCGCTGGCACGACACCATTTTTTATGACAGGTATCGTGGGGGTAGGGTTTAGACATTTATGCAGGGTCATATGTAAACCTCATCATAGGGAAACTTCAGGTGATGACACACAAAAACAATAATTTGGTGGCCTAAGCAATAATATTTTATCACTTACATTTTTGCGTTCTTTAACTCTGTTTGAAGGATGTTTTATGAGCAAGTAGCGTTTAATGAGAAGCAGAGTTTTACTTGTTTTGGAAGGTTGTTTACCAATTATTTTGTCTAGTGGCATTGGGCAAAGAAATAAGCTAATTTACTTAAAATGTTTCATGGTTATTATCTTTAGAATACATATAAAAGGAAATACAAGGCACACTGCTCTCGTATTAGACTTTATACTTAATCTGCACAGATTTGATTACAGTAAAATTTGTAGAAACGAAACCTATCAAGCCCCTTACCACCCGTGGGAAATTTCATGAGTTAATGGGTGGTTGACTCTTTTTGTTTATTTTCATACATATTCTCTATTATACCAGTGTTTGAAATATATAAAAATCTTATGTATATCCAATCTCTTTAGTTCTGGTAATGTTCAGTTCCTAGAACCATGTGTTATGGTGTAGAACAAATCAAAATTTAAATAACTAACTGTGAACATACAATGATTCCCAGGAATGGGGCATTTGGCAATGCTGCCCTGGGTAGTGTAGCAACAAAAAAATGACATCATTTTCTCTGAGGCAGTCAAAATGACGGATTTTATTGGTGGAAAAAAAAGTAGAAACCCTTGTTTAGATAGACCTATACTAATTGAGGTTTTTCGGCTGTTGATGCATCAGATTTTCTTGGATTTATCTTATGGTTCCTTTGCCCTCCCTCGTCCCGGCAGAAATGAGAGAGAAGTTCGACCGAGGAGAGGACCCCCTAGACCCAGAGCAGCAGCAGCAGGGCCCTGGCGGCCATGGCTTCAACCCCTTCCAGCACTTCCACTTCCAGCACGGAGGCTTCCCTGGAGGTGGATTCCATGGTGGAGGTTTCAAATTCCACTTTAACTAATGCAGTGCATTTTCTAGTGTTTTTTTGTATATCCTTAGAAAAAAAAAAGTTTATTTATTTATATAACTGGGTTTGTATGTGTGAGATGGCTGGAATTACAATTTTGTCACTAAACACACAAGATATGAAATTGTCAAGTGCTTTATAAGACTCACTAAAAAGTCAAAAGGAAATGTAAGATCATACAAAGTAGCTCATCATGAAAATGGGCAAAGCTATTTATAAGTTCCACCTTTAAATGTTGTTATTATTTACTAATAGTCACACATCTTGATGATCATTGAGGAATACAATTGTTTGACCAAAGGCTGACTGTCAGACTCCAGAAGGAAAGCCAGGAAAGAAGGGATGTCAGTGACATCTTTACTTGCAACCTGCTGCTTCAATTTAATCCTTAAGTGTACTATTTTAAGGATCATGGTATTTCAGGGATTACAGTTCTAGGCCGACAAGATCATTAGGAAACTTTACACTCTAGTGCCTTGCAGTTTGGTCCGTTAATTTGTACTTTTTGTTTCTTTATCCTCGTTTCTTCTCTTCGTTTCCCTTCATCTTAGAGATATTTTATTTAAGATTCCTTGATGATGTATATATTTTACTGAATGCCTACTGATAAAGGTCGACTGACGAGTGAAATATTGCTGCAACTCTATGAATTCTTGTGAGGTGGTGGAGTGAGTGCTAGAATTGATTTCCTTTTGATGTGTCACAATCTCCGTTTCTTTCTGGCCGGCGAGAACTAAGCTGCGGGAAGAAATGATCTTCTCTAACCGATTGTAGTGAAGGAGAGGTACAAGTAGTATCACGAGAGACTCCTCTCCTTCAGCACTAACTGTTGTTATGGTTTCTTTTCTTCTTTTTTTCTTTCATTTCTCTTTGTTTTTTTGTTATTTTGTTATAGTAATGTATGATTTTACATTTTCTTTCTTGAACTACCGTCTTTTCATAGAAGGCTATTTGAAAAGCATTTAGTGAGAAATCATATTCATGCAAATTCATGATGTCATCAGTATGTAAATTATACATCCACATTGCACTGTACGGTATAACAGTTATCGTATACCTTGGTTATTATGAAGTCAAAATATTGTTGTTATTGTAAGAGCTGAAAGTAAAGGCATTATCATGATTTAACATAAGTTTTACTTTATTTCCTAGTTTTTCTTCCATTCCACTGCCTTTCTCCTTTCCTTCACATTTTAAAATGTATTTATTTCATTGTGGCAACACTATTGCAGCACTGCATTGGATTTGTCAAAAATAGTGCAACTTGTTTGCAGCAATGTTTTCTGCTGCTAATATGGAATTTGCTTTCTGCTCACTAGTGTTTACATACAAATTTGGGCGATTAAGAGTCATGTAACGTGTAGCTTTCAATTCAGAAGTGTACTGACTTTATAGGATATTAACCCATTGCGTACGGGTGTCATGACATACATGACATAGGAGCTTTGGCCTGACGACGGGCGTCATGACGTACATGACGTTCGGGGATTTTGGATCACTGTTATTTTATTTTGCAGTGAAAAAGGAATGAGTGATGATGGCTACTGCAGTCATAATTACTATAATTACTGTAATATCGTGCTAGCTTAACATCCAAAACCTAGATGGCACCACTTTTTCCTACCACCAGCAGGAGTAAGAGCCTTGAATGGCACCCATCCACGGTCTCGAGCAAGCACTGTCTCTATAGAGCGATGGCACACACTAATTTAGTTGATGAACCCTTGCTCTAAAGTACCGCCGATGAAAGATGTGCAGGCAGAACGAGAAGAGGAAGGTGACTCAATCCATACCCAGTGTCTAAAATGTGCTCCTGTGCCAATATGGATGCCTTTCACTGTGGCACTCACAGTCACAAGCACAGGTTTCATTCCTCTTCCCTACCTCTTCTTGTTATCTTTATTGTAGGTGGTTATATGTTTCGTATTCGTTCATGACAGCACAAAAATACGAAAAAATAAAGTTGCCTTTTGTCCTCCCATAAAACAGCAATACTTCTATCACATTGAGTATAAAGAAAATAATGAGCTAATATGGATAATATACTACAATTTTAGTCAACTGCAGCACTGATAGAGCCTGTCATATGGCACATATAAGTCTATAAACTCATTAAAAAACACACAAAATAAAACACAAAAACTGCTCTAGTTTTACAATGAATGACTGAAAGAGAGTGGGATGATTCAAATTATATTGCTTCAAGCAGTCTCTCTCTAAAATAAAACCTATCCTGGAGGCTGGGCAAGCAAATTTATCTCCGTCTGCAATGGGTTAACACTTCAGAGGAAATATGTTTCACTATATTTATGTTTTGTGAAGAGTATTGCAGCATCCAAAATATCTTGCACCAACTCAGGCAGATTAGGTAACGCTCTCTGCTTTGTCTCTTGCTCCTGAGTAAAGCTTAATGCTTACACTTCTAACCTTCATAAGCCACGGAATAAGATTGTTTCATGAACATTTTCTTCCCTCTGTGTAATATTATTAGTGTACTGTCCATAACCTAATGTGGCACTGTACAATCATCATCTTTAAAAGCAGACAATGTAAAATTAATGTTTCTAGATGTTGAGTCAAAATAGCAATTACAAGGTAAAAATAAGATAAAAATTAGTTAGGATATGCTACAAACTCAAAACCACCTTTTTAAAAATGCGTACTCTAAGAAAGAGAAGGGTCATGAAATATCAGCTCTGCCTCATTTATTGTTAGGCCCGTAGTAAAGAACCTGTGGGGTGTCGGGTGTAGGGCGTAGGACATTTTATCCTACGCCTTACACCCGACACCCGTCACATTTTCTATTTTATTTTATTTATCCTATTTTATTTTATTTAACCTATTTTATTTTATTTATCCGTCACATTTTCCCGACGCCCCACCCCACAGGTTCTTTACTACGGGCCTTAGTGTCCAATAAGGCAATTGAGTTATTTCTAGTCTATTTACATTTATATTCAAGTAATGTTCTACTACTGATGGCATCTCAATCATTGCTCTCATCTCTCAATTGTCGTGAAAAGATTCCCAGGTTATGTTTTATCACCAAGAGCATATTGTATGCAACTTAAAATTTCACATACAGCAGAATGAAAAATTAGTATTTTGATTAACTACATTGTAAGATTTTCAGAAGTGTTCATTTTCTGTGTATGTGGCATTTGACCAATAAGGATTTAAAGGTTTTGTTATACAAAAATATGCAAAGAAATATATGTTAAGTACAAAACCATGTATGAAACATCCATCCTTGTGTATTTAAAGATTGTAAAGGTTACCTGTGGATTTGCAAATGTTATGTAAATATTAAAAAGAAATTGTTTCTCATGAATTTATCCTGTTAATAACCAAACAAATAGCATATTTTATATTTACTAATGTGTATTTCTTGGGTAGTCTAATATCATTATCAAGCAGTCATCATAACACCTTTCCATTGGCATTATATTGTATTTATAAACTGTCAAGTTGAATTAAAATATCAATAGCTTTATAGTCTTGGGTGATAAAGGAAAGAACACTGACCAAAGAGCACTTTATTGAGACTTTATTTCCCTGCGTAGCATGGGAGGGAAAAGTGACAAGCGACAGGTCGGGGTAGTGGCTGTGTGGCCAAGTCATGACTACCTGCCTCGGCACACAACTGCCCAAAGCCACACACCACAATATCACATTGTGCAGCCACCTAGCTTCACCTCATTAACATGCTATAACCTAAATCACCGGACATATGGCATACAACATCAATGACTTTATCCACTTCTAAATTTGGCATCTGTCATTATCAACACCAGGTTATTGAGCACATAATGAGGAGGAGAGGTGACTAAGTGAATATGAAAAATCAGCCATACATCTTTCACTGCTTAGTGAGAAATACAAAGCTTCATATAATGACAATTCAATCTCTATGTAGTTTGTTGTACAACAAAAATTTCTTTTGAAGACTAGCACTAATGCAGATCAGATTCATAAATTTAAGTGACCAAAGCTCACATATTTACTAGTCCATGGCTGACCCATCAACATTTATTATTTAGTGGAAGGGTTCATAAATATAATGAGGTGTAGAAAAAAATATACACACATGCACACCTGTATACAGTCACACAGCAACATGCAAATGCATTCATATCCACATTTCTGAACATACAAGAAAAAAAATAAAAATAAGTACAATAAATTCAACATAGTATATTTCAATGGTACAAACAATATAATGTATGAAACTCTAGCCTTAAAAATATAATAATGAGATGAAACTTTAATGATGAAGTTAAAGACTATGTAGTGTGTGGCTTAGGGTTACTAGGGACTAGAGTTGACTTGGCTACCCCTCTGTTCCAAGTCATCATCTCTAGCTAGAGCACTTACGTGTTCATTTATTTTTTCCATTATTAATGATTATATCACACATGAAAATTTTTTAACGCCTGAATCAAGAGTCACTATATGGTCTTTCAGAACGTCCTCAGTTCAGTCATAACTGGAATGCAGCAACTTCTCTTGGGTCTGTCACTTCACGTCACACACGTTTGTGTGTCCAACACATTTGTCTGTTTCTGAATAGGAGATCTTGACAATCTTTGGAAACAAAGAGGCAAACAGTTCTTCACAGCACATTTCATTGTATCAAATATTAACAGATTCTGTGTAGCCTATATATGTTAATATTCTTTAAAATATCAACTATTTTTAAAACAATATAGGTTATGGGGTTTATCAAGCATTGACAGCAAAATATTTGCAATGGATTAATGTCTTTGGCCACTACGAAAACATATGCATGGGTAGCCTCTTTGTATAGGGGTACTACCCGTACTTTGATCACTCAATACTAAACTCTGCAGGACATGACAACCTATCAATGTCACTTAAAACAACTTGCCTTTGCTTGTCCTGAAACTAATTTGTACCACAGAGTAAAAAATGGAACTCCACATTGCTACCAAAATTCATTCAGTTGACATTGCATAATTCTTCTAAATAATAATTTAAATCTGTTTGACTGCACTGTATAGCACTGAATAAAATCTGGTGGCGGCCATGGAGGGACAAAATGGCCTTCAGCCATGATGATGTAACATGTGCAGAAGTGCAACTTGACCAATTCCAGAGCCTGTTGTGCAATTTCTGCAGAGAAAAGCCATCACCTTTGTTCAGCAGAATGCATATCTTAGACAATCCGTGTCATTCCTGGCAACAGTCACTGGTTTCCTGAGAAAAGATCCACTCATATCTGCCGAGTTTCAACTTTGCTGTGGCATTCACAGAATCCCAAACCAAATGGCCCCAACTAGGGCATTGGATCAGCATATTTTCACCTCTGTCTGAATATGGTTATATTGTATTAACAATATTTAAGCTTTTTTATACTCTTAATATCCTAAAGGGTGTTCATACCCTACTTAACATGATGCAAACACTAGCTGGCTAGGCGAGCTGGATATTTTAGAGTTGTGTTGAGCAGGTCATTGTGCATAAGGAGGGAGTTCTCAGAGTAGTGCAAGACTAAATCCCGGAGATTTGGGTAGATAAGGAATGGCTCGGCAAAACCGTAGCCATGTTCTCCCTGATGAATCCTGCAATGTTGCACATCCTTGTTGCATCTGAAAAGGGAGATTTCATGATAAGCCAAGATATTCACCAAAATCAATTTACAAAAAAACTGCATAATTTTCAAATAATTTGATACTAAAATTTTATTACATCTCTTAAAAACTGAAATGGTTTTCTTCATTTTAACATGACAAATTTGTAAAAATATTGTAAGAAATAGACACTTACGCTATTGATAGCGCATAGCCTCCATTCTGGGCCGTTCTGATGAGGAAGGTGCCGTCACTCTTGCCGTGCAGGAGATTTACGGCTTCTTCACGAGAGCAAGAATCAAACCGCCACAAGGATTCGTTACTCAGCTCTGGGGACTAAAGGAGAAAATAAATCAGATTTAATCATAGAATAATTCCTAACTTCTTTTTATAGCATTTTGTGCCTTGTATACAAGTAACTCTCATGATGACTATCTCAACCATCCAAATCTCAAGTACTTACTGGTTGATGGGGTTGAGTAGGATCTGCCTGTTCCAGCCACTGGTCCATCATGTCGGCTGAAAGACCCCGTGAAAGCAGCAGATTTTTCAACTTGTCCATCTGCTTCCCAAGCTTCATGACGTCTAACTTCAAACCCGTGCACTGGCGTTCAACTGCTTGGCAATCTCTCTTTATTGCGGCGAGACTGTTGTCGTGCTGATTCCGAGCCTCTTTGACCTGTTCTAGTCGGTCTATCAGTACCCCTCTGTTATTCAACAAACTGCAATATCAAAGAGAGAATAGATTAGACATGGGAAAATGCAAGAACTAATCTATAAACATGCTACGACTTAGGAAATACAAGATCTATGAACTTTCAGAAAACTTGTGCAACTACAATGACCCATTTACTTACTCATTAATCTCATGGGGCTGTGCTTCCATTCTGAACTTTTCGTGGAGTTTTAGGTGGTCTTCAATCCACAAAATAGTTTCATCATAGCTATCAAGGGCTTGGCGGCTCATCTGCATATTTTGTGCTAGAGCCACTTGCTTCTCATATGCACTGTTATACTGAGAAGTCTTAGAGACATATTGCTTGTTGAGGTCTGAGAGTCTTCCCAGAATGTCCTCTACTCTCATTCTCGCTCCTTCAGACTCTTCGCAGTGGAAGCGACTCACTGGGTGGAGCAGCTTGATGTCGAGCGCCTTGTTAAACTGGCTAAGGTCTTGCTGGCGGAAATTCTCGATCAATTCCACGACGGAATTGAAACTGTAAGGTTCCGTGAAACCGTACTTTCCGCTACGGTGGCAAATTTTGATGAGCTTGTTGCAGCCTCCCTTCCGAAGTGTAAGTGTGTATTCATTATTTCCAGTGGATGCATCTCGAACCAAGAAAGTGCCGTCCTTGCTGTCCTTCATAAGTACATTTACATTTTCCCTTGTGATGGTGCCCCAGTACCATTCTGCATCCTGTAAGGACTTTGGGGCTGTGGATGGGATGTTTGAGTGCCCAGTGCCAACAGGAAGCATGCCCAGGCTACTGCCAGTGGGTGGAGATGGGGGACTTCCACCCTCTTCTCCCATGCTGTGAGATATCCTTGGGCGAGGAGGCAAAGCTGGAGGGTCTGCGAAAACTGGCACTCTCTCCCCCCAATCTACCTTCAACAGAAGTATGTCTACAATCCGCATGTGTGCCTCCGTGTTACGGGCCAATTCCCTGCAAGAAGAGAGAGTTCTCGTTAGCCTCGCAATCCAAAGTTGAATCTATAGCATGTAAAGTAAACAAATTTGTGCAATTCATATGAAACCTTTTATACTTACACAATCTTTTCCCATGGTGGCCTGAGAAGTACGTGGCATAGAGACTGAATGAGGAGAGTTGGAGGGTCCAAGATGCCACGTGCAACCTGCAGCTGACACAACTGGAGGAAGTGATTCATCAAAAACCTGTAAAAAGAACAGTCATTAATCCACAGGTAAAGAAAGAAGAAGAAGAAGAAAAAAAAAGCCTTTATTACACATAGGTAAACTTCAGTAAATAAATTTTCTGGTTTAACACATCATCCCTTAGAACTTACTGTAGGGTGTAAGAATGGTGTGGGTTGAGTTCCTTGATCAACTGTGTCATGCACTTTGCACACTGGTCATCATTTTGGATTCGTGCTGCTTCAATAAAGCGATCATAAAAAGATTCTGGAATCACTGGGTCAGGGAGTTCACGGAGATAACGCTTTATCAGGTACGCAATAACGTGGGGTTCGTATGCACTTAGGTCAACATTGCACATATCTGTTGGAAGAAAACAAATTATAGAATCAGAAGACCCAATATCGTAACTAAAGCACCGATAACCCAATATTCATTCATAAAGTGTCAAGGCAGTGAGTTATTTACAGATCACTTTCTGTTGCAACTCCTGAAAGTGAACACCGACCTTCATCACATTCCTGACGAAGGCGGGCAAGGGTTTCCTGCTGGGGCGGTGTGCGGTACAGGCGATACGAGTCTTGGTGAGGGTCACTCTTTGCACGGAACACGATGTCTTGGCAACACCGTACCAGTAAGAGTGGGGCAGGACTGTCCTTAGGATTAAACTGGGTGCAGAGACTCAACCCAAACACTGAGGAGAGCAAGATACGCCGGAAGTACTTGGAGGATTGTCTTACACATGGAGGTAGCCCAGTGGCAGCACACGTGCGATGGGCAATTAAACCACAGTCTGAAAGAGAAAAATAAACCATGAATAATCAATTTCTTTACATGAACTGCAAAATGTAGATATATATTATTAGTCTTACCCACTCAGATGCAATAACACACTCTGAAATTGGTTCAATGAAACTGAACGAAACACGACGAAATTGAAATCGAAATCAAAATGAAAACCAACAAAAGATTGGCCACAGAAATCTTACCCTGGCAAAACTGTCCCTGATGGATGAAGCCTCTCAGAAAGCGTCCACACTTGTCACACCGATGGAGGTCATGGAAGGAGTGGTTCCGCAGGTTATGGTGAGAGGCCGGGGTGTTGCAGTCACCACCTCCGACAGCCGATGGTGTGCCGCTGTCCCCTATGCAGAGACCGTCAGAACACTCATTCTGCAGCTGGTCGATGCACACCAGAATGGCCTTCTGGTGGAATTCGTCCTTGATACCCATAGTCTGTAAAGAAGAAAATAAATAAATAAACCTCAGTTTCGTTACTTTCCGTGAAGAGCGATGTTAAATCATATTTAAAATAATCAATAATATTATGACCAAGTTGAGCTGTCCCTCGCAACCAAACCCTCAAAATCATCGGCATGCAAGATGACCCAGATGCCTATCTCTACCTGTGGCTTCGGTGTCCCACACGAATTAACGTGTTTCGTGGGCAATGCGTGCTCCTCCCCCGTGTGCCGCTCCGACCGCTCCCCAACCAAACACTGCTCCAGCTCACAACACTCAGAATAAACCCCAGCCTTCAATTCTATACTAGAGTCGACATCGAAACCTCTGGTCTTTATGTAATCGGAAAACGAGCGAGCCCATCCCGAGCTCTTCGCGGGCGAGAGGCAATCGGCGTTATCCAAATCCGACAGCTTCAGACACCAGGAATCCCCGTCGGACCGCGTACTCGACGAGGTTTCACTCGTGATGGTGGTGGTGGTGGTGGTTTCCGAGGGAGCTACTGCTGAAATACTGGAGGCTGTAGACACGCGCCTTGCGTTGTCAGGAGGAGCTTGGGTAACCAGAAGTTGCTCTGTAAACTGTCCACCATTATATTCAGTGTCCGTTTCCGATTCAATGTTCTTCTGCGTTAATGCTGAACTCAGCATCTGCATCCGTGGATACTGACAACTCGCGTTGCCTTTGCATATTGGTATAGGGGTGCTACTGACCTTGCTGCATGATTGCGCTAAGCGATCGGTTACGGCCGACGTGGGCTGACTCTGAATGCCACTGTCTGGCGTGGCTATGGACAGGCAGCGGCCGAGGCGGGGCGTGCAAAACGAGGTGGCACTGTGACTGACTGGCGCATCGGTGCTGGAACACTGGCGACATGCCTCGAGCATAGGAGTAGCACTGACGTTATCTTCACGCAAGCGCTTGCGTGCTGACCAGTCCTTTAATCTTGAAAACACTGATATTGGTGACTTGAAAGGAGAAATCAACAAGGGCGCCATTCTTGCTATTCCCAAACAATAAAAGACGTGAACACCAAAAAAACAAAATAAAAACGAGTAAAATGTGAAATCAAATATTCAAAAGTCACATGCACCCACTGTGCACAACCAAAAAATCATACTATACAAGCATATAGATCTATACCTTGTACACCTATTCTCAAAGGAGAAACTAAAAACAATCAAACAACAAAAGGCTTGCTACCAAAAGTAAACAAATGAACAAGACTAGAAACAAATCTATCACAGACGTCAGTCAGCGCGTGTGAAGTCAACAAATCCAGCAGCCAATTCCTCGGCAAAACTTCCAACACCAGAAGGTAGGGCGCACGCACGCCCGCCACCAAGCCCTTGCTCTGCCCTTCACACACTGAACGGGCTGCTTCGGCCGTGTCTCCAGAGGCCCCGAACTCACTCACTCCTTCCCTCCCTCCCTCCCTCCCTCCCCTCCTTCCTCCTACCCCCACTCTCCCATCCCCCTCCCCTCCCCAAGCAAACTACACCAACGACGTCGTAACGACCCACGCCTCTACTCGACCGCTTCGGTGGTT
>BOPN01000100.1:705349-720349 GCA_017312705.2 Penaeus japonicus
TGTAAGCATATAAACAAAAAATAGATAAATAAATAACTGTCAGCGGACAAAAATTCTTTGCAACATTCAGCAAAAATGCAACCTTTCCACCAGCTGCGATTACATTTTCTCTGGCAGCGCAAAACAGGACTTGGAATAATAAAATCCGCAAACTCAAAACCGCACTCGGGGTCCAGCCGGACAACCAGTTGGTTTAGTTGCAAGCTCAACCCGACTCTTGCGAACGAACAAACGAACGAAGGGTCATGCGGTACGAAACTTGCCCGGAGTGTGATGTTTGCACAGCCCCGGGCCCGCTCCCCTACTTTCACTGTCACGTACTTGAGAAGGAGTTCGCTAGAGGAGTGTAGCAGTTTGTTTTCTTGTTGGCGCGGAGATGCAATAATAACAATCTATCTACAACCTAAAGTCAGAAACTAGAAACTCGGGGATGAAACTGGCTGCCATCAGATAAGGGAGCCCCGCGGCATCCTCCCTATCTCTCCCTCCCTCCCTTTAGGACGTCTCAGGGCGGTGGCAGCGGCGGCGTCCCTCCTCCATCTCCTCCTCCTCCTCCTCCTCAGGAAACAGGCAAGACCAGCCCCGATTCCCGACGTCGACTCTGCCGTCGGGCGGTCATCAAGTCGTCGTCCTCCCTCGCACCGCCGCCGCGAAAGACGATCCCTGCCAGCCAGCTGCCACCTGCTGCTTCTCCACCTGCGATTCGCACCCCGCTCTATTATGCTCGCCCTCCCTCTCTCCGCCACCCCCTTGTCCTCTCCTCTTCCCTCTACCCCTCCGTGCCCCCATTTCCCTCCCCCTTCCCCCTCCCCCCTGAACCCTCCCAACCTCTTGTCCTAATGGGAGAACAATAGAGACATCACGCGGCTCTTGCAAATCTGAATCGATGACAAAAACGGGCAACGGAACAGAATCCCTTTCGTACCCTGTGCTGTCTGACTATTATATAGAAGAAGAAGAAAAAAAAAACACTAGGCGCTGGTCGTAAATTTCCGCACTTACCGAGATAGATATAACAGGCGAGATTTTTGTCTCTTCCTTCAAGGTTATCAAACATGAGAACAGGTACGAGCTTAGTAGGATCCCCGGTTAACTCGAAGACGCATATTACCTTCATATTAAAGTCTCTAACATGATCTACGCAGTTGTGTGCTCCCCGACGCACCTCTTTAAGGGAGCTTGCTACTCCGTGCGTTTCCAAGAAAACCCTCTGCCACCCCCCCCCCCCAAAAAAAAAAAAAAAAACGCCGTAGCCGTATCAGTCCGGCGTCAATTTCTACATATTCGACCTGACATACTGAGGGAGACAGGGAGAGGAGAAATGGAGGAGATGAAGGAGAGAGAGGAGAGGAGAGATGAGAGAGGAGAGATAGTGGGAGACAGAGAGAGAGAGAGAGAGAGAGAGAAAGAGAGAGAGAGAGAGAGAGAGAGAGAGAGAGAGAGAGAGAGAGAGAGAGAGAGAGAGAGAATAGTGTGCATGAGAAATAAGAGGAAAAGGGGAGGGGGGAGAAGCGTGGAGTCGAGGGCGAAGCAAAACAAGGGCGCCGAGGAGTCGGGATTCGCGACCGCGGAAGCGAGAGAGTACACACGCACACACACATACACACACATACACACACGGGGCTTTCAATCCATCCCCATGTGTTCTCTCCCTTGACGTATGAGGTCCACGGGGAGAGAGGTGTGTGTACATCCCTCCCGAGAAAACACTATTACGTACGAGTCCCGTGGGAATGGAAGGGAGAAGGAAATGAAAGAGAGAATGAGAAAGAGAAGGAGAAGGAGAAAGAGAAGGAGAGGGGGAGAAGAAGAGAAGTGACAAAAAAATATACGTTTCATGACAGAAGACCCCCCCTCCCCCCCTTACGAAGCATGGACGTTTCGCGCGGCTGGAAAACCATGGACGTCCGTGCTCCGAGACCCACACAATGGAGTCTTTAATATATCTCTCTATGTATGTATGTATGTATGTATGTATGTATGTATGTATGTATGTATGTATGTGTGTGGTGGTTCTGAGTCCGTAGATTTTCCGAACGACCATGTACATCTTTACTGCCTCCATGGCTGTTGGTAATCCTTGGAAGAAGAGCTTCAAACCCGTATCTTAGTCTCAAGCCTCGGTCTCATTTACCCCACCCCCTCCCTTCCCCCCTCCCCTCGTGAAAACTTCAATGGCAATTAGTTAACCTGCTGGCTAATCAAAATGATTCCTTCGCTGGGTCACCACTCAAAACTTTCACGAAAATTTTATATGGTCAGGAGCGAAAAAACAACTGATGGAGAGATGGACATTACTTAGCCAAGGTCTCTTAGCAGACATTCTACCACTTAAGAGAGGCCGTCCACAACCCCCTCCCCCCAAAAAAAAAAAATACATTCACGCGCGTACATACAATAAGCATAATCAAAAACAATATCTCCCACCCAAACAAAGAAATAAAAACAAACAAAGCAAAGAAGAAAATGTAGGAAGCCCTCACCCCTCCCCCTCCCCCTTCCCCTCCTCCTCGCCATGATAGGCCTACGCAATGTGGCGCCCAGATGCCAGCACATGTCTGGCCTTAACACAGCTTCCGCTCGCCCGCCCCTCCCTCTTGCCCTCCGCCTCCTCCTCCTTCGTTGCCATCAGCGCTTCACCGTCGCCATCAATGCTTCACCATTGCCCTTCCACGCGCTCCCCCCTCCTCCTCCCCCTCCCTCCTAGGGCAATACGAACACTTGTACTTTTTTATTTAGGAAAGATTGAATAAATTACTAATGTAGCCCTACATACAACTGTCACTTTTATTGGGGGGGGGGGGTCCAAGGACGCGGGGGCTTTATATTAACAACTTTAATCATCTGTCAAAAAATCACACAAAAACACCGATTACTAAGAAAAAGACAAACGTAGAAAATTGTATGGCTGTCACTGGTGCCAAGTGTGTGTGTGTGTGTGTGTGTGTGTGTGTGTGTGTGTGTGTGTGTGTGTGTGTGTGTGTGTGTGTGTGTGTGTGTTTGTGTGTGTGTGTATTCTTTCAGCGTGACGGAGACTATACATCATTTTAAGCGTAGAAATTACATGGTTTCCTGTCCCATAAACTATACGGCCACAAAGACAAAGAGAAAAGGGGAAGTTGAAATGTTAAACGAGACTAGGAGTGAGTGAAAGAGTGGCCCAACGGAGAGGGTCAAAAGAGTCGAGTGAGTGAGGAGTGGAGGGGGGGGGGGTTAAAAGGGAGAGGAAGAAAAGGAGTAGATGTTGATGTAGATGAAGATGTAGAAATGGATATACATATTTGGATCGATGGATGCCTAGACAGAGCGAGAGGGAGAGAAAGAAGGCGCGCACAACACTTCCCAGCAAAAACTATCCGAATCCTAAGGAAATCCACTCAGTATCACGTACAATATGCAGAACGAGACTCCTTCCCCTGCAACAGAGGAATATCACACTGCACAAAACATCCACCCCCCCCCCCCACCACAGAGAGAGAGAGAGAGAGAGAGAGAGAGAGAGAGAGAGAGAGAGAGAGAGAGAGAGAGAGAGAGAGAGAGCATGGGAACACACTAAGTAAACTCGAGATCAAACAACGAACGTCTCCAAAGCAAACAATTAATACACACACAAATGATGCGAGAATATTCTACGAATAATCTACATATGAGAAGCGTGTGTGCCATGCAAATGATTATCCTCCGGCCGGCGGGCTGCTCCTGCCAGCGCAATCAAAACTGCAACACAATTGCACTTAAAACCCAAATAGCCATGTTTAATCACGGTCTGTTTTCATGGCGAGGCCTCGATAAACAAAACCTCGCTCACAACCCACTTCGGGAACTGATAAGAAATATTACGTAAACCTAAAAATAATTAGCGCGTTCACTATGTTAGTCTGCGCGCGCACACACACATATATATATAATAATACACACGCGGATAAAAACAAAATGTAAATATATGTATGTATTTCCGCACATATATCTATGCAACGCCATGATTAATACAACCGCATAGACGAGCAGATCCATCATTTCGGTCTGCAATTGAGTGCGAACAGCAGCGTGCTTGGCGAAAAGCGAAGGGGAAGAGGAGGAGAAGGAATGAGGAAGGAGGAGGAAGAAGGAGGAGGAACAAGAGGAACCGGTGGAGAAGAAAGAAAGAGGAGGAAGATAAGAGGATAGGAGGAGGGGGAGGCGAAGGAGGATAGG
The DNA here is from genome assembly GCA_017312705.2 of Penaeus japonicus. Classification (NCBI taxonomy): domain Eukaryota; kingdom Metazoa; phylum Arthropoda; class Malacostraca; order Decapoda; family Penaeidae; genus Penaeus; species Penaeus japonicus. Next base: position 709,544 of record BOPN01000100.1, read on the forward strand.
ATGAAGAGGAGGGGGAAGGCGAAGGGGGATAGGAGTAGGAGGAATATAAAGAATGTGAGGAAGAGGAGGCATGAGGAGGAGGAGGGTGAGGAGGAGGAGGTGGTGGCAGTGGTGGGTCAGCACGCGGTGGCTCACGCGGTAACAAAGAGGGTCATGGAGCGCGTGCGCGATTCACCCCCCTCCCCCGTCCCCCTTTCCCTCCCAGCCGCCCCCTCCCCCCTGGCCGAGCGCTGCTGCTGTTGCTACCCGCGCCCCCCGAGTGCTCACTCTCCCTCCGGACTCCGAGCTGCGCGCACCACGGCTGGCTCAATAGTTTTCACACGTAACACATTCCAGCACTCCCATTCCCACTCCACTCCCCACCCCCTCTCTCTTCCTCTCTCTCACTCCGGTGCCGGTACTTTGGCTGTACTGCAGATCTATCATCTATCTATCTATAGGTATATATATCTGTCATTTTATATATTTCTCCTTTTTTCCTCACACGTGTCACTTGCTTAGCAGTTTCGACATAAAAAAAAGGATTCAGTTTTGGTTCCCGCTGAACACACTACAGGAACATTTCCAGCGAATATTCACTCGAGAGATCTACAGTGTAACAAATTTATTTCATTTCATTAATTCATTTATTTTCTTTATTATTTTTTTTATTAATCGACGGGATCGGACGCAAAATTTTACAGGCATCTTTGAAACCAAATACTAAATCTAATTCTCGTTGGTAAGCAGCACGGTCAGAAATCCGAGTCTAATGTACTTGTATTCCATGAAATAAACACAACGAACACAATCTGGCCTCATGATTTTTGATGACGATGAAACACACTGATTAAAAAAAAAATCACGAGATCAGGTCTCATAGGGTATAAAAATCAACTAACACCTTTCTTCCCACCACTTTTTTGCTTTAATTATGCTAAGTTAACCGCCTGCAGAAACACCATTGCAAAAAAAAAAAAAAATAAATACACCTGGCCAAAAATAGAGTGGTATAGAAGGGGGGGGGGGGGGGGGGGGGGGGGGGTGGAAGGGTAAGGGAGATGGAGAGCATGATTCAGTTGAAATAGCGAGGGAGCAGAAGGTACCATGACGGCCCCGGGAAGATAGAGATAGAAGTAAAAAAAAAAATCACCATGGTTCTCCTTCGCAAGTAGATCCCCCTATCCCCCCCACCCCATCCCTCACCGCCCCACCCCGCGCCCCCACCCTCCTATCCACCCTACCTCAACCTTTCTCAATACCCTACTTGTACTTGCCACCTTTTCGAACACGTGACTTGTTCCACTGGCGCTGGCTACGGTTACGGTATAAATCTCCCCGGGGCGGTACAGTGCCGCCTTCACGTACACTGTCGTACAGGGGATTGGACGTTTAGCAGTGCGTGGAGGATGCCACCCTGACCTCGAACAACTATTCCGGTTGTGCGTGCTATAATGGCACTGGTTTTGGAAGTATTATCCTTTCTCTACCTCCCCCCCTTCCTCCCTCCCTCTTCCTTCCCCTTCCTCCCTCCCTCCCTCCCTCCCCCTGACCGACCTCAACATCATCTAAGCCGTCTAGCTTCCCTATTCACACTCCTTTATCCTAAGCCGGCAGCTTATACTCCGACACACCCTCGTCGACACAAACTCCCAACTCGAAACTCTCTCGCGCTCGTACTCGAAACCTCAACCTCGAACTCGAACCTCGAACTCGACCTCCTAGCTGGTTCCCCTAATCCGGCCACACGATTTCAATTTCTCCCTCGGCTTGGCTCGGCTCGCTCGGGGAAAACGATATGCGACGCACGTTGAAGCATCTGTGGGTTCTTCCTGACACCGCCCCTCCCCCCCTCCTCCACTTCCCACAAACAGACGGAAGTGGGAGAGGAAGGGGTGGAGGGTGTGTGGGTGGGGGTGGTGGGTTTTTGGAGGGAGGGGGGTATTTATGAGGCAGTCAATGGGTAGAAAAATATCCCCCCCCCCCATTAGTGACAAAGAATATTGAGTGTACCTAGAGAGAGAGAGAGAGAGAGAGAGAGAGAGAGAGAGAGAGAGAGAGAGAGAGAGAGAGAGAGAGAGAGAGAGAGAGAGAGAGAGAGAGAGAGAGAGAGAAATACATATATATATATATATATATATACATATATATATATATATACATATATATATATATATATACATATATATATATATACATATATATATATATACATATATATATATACATATATATATATATATATCATAAGGAAAATACACACACATTTATCATGACATCATAAACGAATCAGATTTTCATGACTGAATCGTTATCTAATCATGGTAACATGTTAAACCAAATCCCAACAAGGCCATGCGTTGCCATGCAGGGTTATGCGAAGAGGCAATATCCCGCTTCTATTAATTCGTTATTTCTCCGAAACTTATTCTGCGGGTTCCCTAAGGTAGGCCTAAAAAAAAGATCCGAGTATTCACACATTCTTTGAAGGGGCGGGGGAAGAGGGGAAGGGGGAGGGGAAGGAGAAGAGAAAAAGGTAGAAATGAAAAAAAAAGATAGCGGCAGAAAGAAAAGGAAAAACAGATACTACTAATGCATCTTCCCTTCAATCAAATATCCCACGAAGACCATCTCTGCCCATATCATTCCCCCCTCTACCCTTCCCCTCCCCTCCCCCCCCCCTCTCTCTCGACTGGACACTCTAAAAAGTCAAGGGTCAGTCCTTCAGGTGCCGCCGGGGAGGATAGGGTATTAATAGTTGGGTCTCGAAGCCCGCCCTTCCTTCGCCTCGGCCGCCTTTCCTCCCTTCCTCCCTCCCTCCCTTCCTCCCTCGATTGACCCGATCACCCTCATCCTCCCTCCCTCCCTCCCTCCCTTCCTTCCCTCCCTCCCATTCACCCGCTCACCCACCCCCCCTCTCTCTCTCTCTCTCTCTCTCCCTCCCTCCCTCCCTCCCTCCACCCCCTGCCCCCTTCCCTGAATGGCCATGACTCCACATTATCCTTCCTCAGCAAAATAAACACAATCAAAATAAATAAATAAATAAACACAGATATAGAGATAAAAAAGCAGGTGACAACACTCATCAAACCACTCTCCGAATTCTGTAGAGCATCCGCATCAAAAATACCCTCTCGGTCCGTGACGTAAATAATACAAGGCAAAATTTCTGTTAACATTTTTGGGGCACTCAAAAAATAGTCATTGCAATCTTCAGATAAAAAATCGCAAACTAGTAAAGACCAGTTTTATCAAATATATGTGCAAGCACATTAAGCATCATCATTGCAACCTTGGAAAAAATATCGCAACCAATTTTATCAGATATTTGCGCAAGCACATTAAGCAAGGTTATTTCAATATTACAAAAGGGCACGGGGAACTTTTCCAATTACTTATTTCCTTGGCAAATAATGATCTGTAATCCGATGATCTGAATTTTTGTCAGGAGAGAGAGAGTGCATTTCCACGTAGCAACAATGCTAAAAATATTCGCGCATACACACACACAAACACACACACACACACACACACTTACGAAATATTAACACACATGCACGGTGAAAAGGTACCAATAATAGTGATGATGATTACAACAGCAATAATAATAACGATTACTAACCAAATCCCTAACAAGAACAATATTAGCTAATAACAACAACAAAAATAAATAACACTAAATAACACTCATAAACAAACCGATAAAAAAATATACGTGAAAACGAGCAGAGTTTAATCTATCACACGTACTTTCCATTCCCTTTTCTATCTCTCTCTATCTCTCTCTATCTCTCTCTTTCTCTCTCTCTCTCTCTCTCTGATACCCACCGACGTATTTCTGGTTCGCTGTCATGAACGTATCTAAACATAGCGAGGCCGAGCTTCCTCCTTCCCCGCTGTCCTTCCGTGCCTAATGACACCGGCCTAAGCTTACGTACGGTAGGCCACGCCGGCAACGCCGCTTCTCCCGGTGTAGGTTGACGGCGTTCGGACAGCATCCATCCATCCATCCATCCATCCATCTCTCTCTTTCTCTTTCAGGTATTGGGTAATAGCCAGCTTCCGCGCCCAGGATGAGGCTCCAGGAGCTTTAAAAAGACACGGATAGGAGGAGGAGGAGGAATAAGATGAAGAAACGCACCGAGCCGATGTACTGTTTCTCCCAGCAAGGAGACAAGACGAAATCCCCTTTTCGAGTCACCGCTGCTGCTCCTGCTCCTGCTCCTCCTGCTCCTCCTGCTCCTCCTCACTCCTCCTCCTCGAGCTAAACCTCCGAGCCCTCAAAAAGGCCGAAACGAGGGAAGCCAAACCCGGTTAAGAAGCCGAAGCTCGCTTAAGAGAGTGGCGAGGTGTGTGATCAATAACATGGCGTGTGCTGAGCGGCTGCTGCTGTGTCCTCTGTGATCCCGCGTGCAGCTCGCAGCCTCCCGCGACCACGTGCGTGCTACACTCACGTGCACGTTACACTCCCTGCATACACGTCGCTCTAATCGTCCCAGAGTGTATGCGCGATGCACGTCCCTCAACCCTTCATATACACCCTCGTAACGCCAAACACAACACGCACAAATGCCACGTAAGTGCACATATCCCGACACACGTACACACGCTACGATGCCCCCCCCCCCCTTTCAACCCTCGTTCTGTTACATACATGCATGCATGCGGCACCACAAGCAATGCAATCGCATTACACCTGCGTTTCGGCCACGCTACACGGCAAAACCGCCATGCACAAATTCCTCATGCACTACATGCATACCTCCCTCTCCCTCTCCCTCTCCCTCTCTCTTTCTCTCTTACGTAAGTACTCGTAACGGAAATACGATTATCTTTTGATCCGGGCAGCGGTTTCAGCCAAAGAGCTGGCAGGATATAGTCACTTGTGACAGAAGAGCCACTTTATGCTGCTGGCATCGCGATAAAGTTTCGAAATACGACGACCAATTGCCGAGTATGCAAATCCGGTTAATAATAAACTAATTATGCGCATATGGCGAAGCACGTCCTTACCTACTTATCCAGTTACTACGGCATACTACAGATAATCACTAAGTATATTTAAGCCAGACTAAATATAAGGAAGAAAAAAAAACAATACAGACTATATATATATATATAAACAAAAATACATAATACAGGCTATATATAAGAAAAATACACACATTACAGGATAAAATCGTAGAGAAACCTTACCACGCCGCATAAGTACACGTGTATGGATGTGCGCATATACATAAACATATATAATACACAAACATCTACTACTTTTTTTCCTACGTCTTCACAACATCGAATAGAAAGAGCAAAAGAGGGAGAGGGAGAGGGAGAGGGAGAGGGAGAGGGAGAGGGAGGGGGGGAGAGAGAGAGAGAGAGAGAGAGAGAGAGAGAGAGAGAGAGAGAGAGAGAGAGAGAGAGAGAGAGAGAGAGAGAGGAGAGAGAGAGAGAGAGAGAGAGAGAGAGGAGAGAGAGAGAGAGAGGGGGAGAGAGAGGGAGAGGGGGAGGGGGAGGAGAGAGAGAGAGAGAGAGAGAGAGAGAGAGAGAGAGAGAATGAGGGAGAGGGGGGGGCAAGCATGGAAAGCACGCAAGCAGGTAGGTATATGTATAGACAGGCAGGCAGACGGACAGGCAGACGGGCAGGCAGGCAAGGGATCCATCTCGGCCTATCACAGTAATAATGTGGTTTAAAGGTATTCTGACCACAGGCGCCCGGGACCACGTGGCCACACCACCACCACCACCACCACCACTACTACCACCACTACCACCTTGGCCTACAAGTGTGACACGCCGGGATCGCCTCCCCCGTTATCCGCCGCCGCTGTGATTTTTTTTTTCTTCTTTTTTTTCACGTGGGATAATTTTTTGCTTTCCCTCGCCTGTTCACATCGCGGTGAAATTTCACCCCTTAAATCTGGCGGGTGGCTTTCTCCTTACATAATACCTATGACTTGGAAAAAAAAAAAAAAAAAAAAAGATAGGATACGGAAAATAATCTCATGAAAAAAAAAAAAAAAAAAAAAAAAAAAGCAGCGCTGGGCGGCCTTCAGCACTAAATCCCTTTCATTCCCGCGAATTCTCGAACAAGAATTATTTTCCAAAAACCGTGGGCGCCGGAACTTGCCCCAATTACGCCATTCAAATGCCATCATCCACTTCACATTCTAAGCCTCTCAATCTCTATGGATCATTACAGACTGAGTGGGAGGGAGGGAGAGAGGGGGGGAGGGGGGGGGAGGGGGAGGGGAGGGAGAGGGAAAGGGGGAGGGGGAGGGAAAGAGAAGAGGGGGAGGGGAAGTGGAGAGAGAGAAAAAAGAATGGAAAGGAGGAGGCGGAGAAGACACACACACACACACACACACACACACACACACACACACACACACACACACACACACACACACACACACACACACACACTCACACACTCACTCACTCACACACACACACACACACACAAGCACTACCTAACCCACACACACACACACACACACTTATATATACACACACACACACACACTTACATACATAGACACACACAGACTCACCCAAACAGACACACACAAACACACCCAAAAACACTCATATAAACATGCCCACACACCCACACACAGACACACCCCTACTTCTTCCACCCTGAGTGAGACATGAGCGAAATCCTCGAAGGTGCGCGTCCAACGAGCAACGAGCAACAAAGGCAGCGAGTGTTGGGAAGTGAAGACGGAAGTGGTGGGAGCATCTCATAGCTGCCTAGCTGCCTGCGGTGGCCTGCGGTGGCCCGCCGTTACGTCACATCCACGACAGCTTCGAGGGTCAATGGGATCGATGTAGCGAACTGGCCTATAAGACACACCCTCCCTCCCTCCCTCCCTCCCTCCCTCTCTATTTCTCTCTCTCTTTCTCTTTCCCTGCCCCCCTCCCCTTCCCTCCTCTCTCTCCTCTCTCTCTCCTCTCTTCTCTCACTCTTCCATCTCTTCTCTCATTCTTTCATCTCTTCTCCTTCTCTCTCTCTCTCTCTCTCTCTCTCTCGTACATCTCACGCGTTCTCTCTCTCCCTTCATTTCCAGCGCCGAGATCAGATACCGTATAACTACTGACAATCTCCGAAGACGATTCCCCGCTAGCGAAGGGACGGAAAGGAAGACATGGGTTAGCACTGTAACCCCCTCGTGAAGCTTCCCTGCCCGGCTCGCCACGGCCGAACAGCGGACCAGCAGCCAGCGTGCCGGCGAGGCGAGAAGGTACGGCCTACCAGGAACCCACACGACCTTCACCAACCACGCACCGTCGTAGGTCAAGCCGCGGTACCATACTTCCTCCCCTCTCCTCTCTCTTTTCTTTTCTTCTCTTCTCTTCTCTTCTCTTCTCCATCTGAAATCCAGGCCCTCTCGAACACGCTCGCCCTCCGCTCCGCCGCCGAACTCTCGACTGGCGGCATCCTGCATCCTGCGAGGCCTAAAGATCACCGCCCTATTGACACGGGATGCTGCACGGGAGTCGAGTAACGAAAGATCAGTTACGTCACGACACGACACGACACGACACAGCTTCGAGCTTTCGACTGACATTTTATTCCTAATGAGACGAGAAGGCCTGGGTTCTCTCTATTCGTCGACGGAGAGAGAATGGGAGGGCGAGGTGAGGCGGGGGGTCATACGGTACGGCCACAAGGCAGCTGTCACCACCACTGGGGCCTCCCTGCCTCTCTTCTCTCTCCTCTCCTCTCTCTCTGTATGTCTCTCTCTCTCTCTCTCTCTCTCTCTCTCTCTCTCTCTCTCTCTCTCTCTCTCTCTCTCTCTCTCTCTCTCTCTTTCTCTTTCTCTCTCTCTCTCTCTCCACCTCAGGCCGAAACGCAATCTATTTTCCCGCACACTCATCCCCCATACACTCGAAATGCTCCCTCTACACTCGATACAAACCCGAGCGAAGGCAAATGGCTTCAAGCGATACAGTTACGTCTCCCGACAACGTGTTCAGCACATATACCAACTCCGTCACGTGGCGCCAGCCTCCGTGCAGCACGCATCCATCCTTCCCCCGTAGAAACGCACGTGCCGTTCGACGGACTTCACTCCTTACCGTGTCTTCACGAGCGCTGGAACGAGCGTGTGATGATGATAAAAAAAAAAAAAAAAAAAAAAAACATGGAAGAGGATAGAGAGATGGCGGGAAATATATAGATAGAGAGGGACAGAACCGTAGCCTCACTTTCTGCGATGCCGCCAGAGTCAGGAAGGGCAGGACGGGCCACAGCGCGGCCAACTGCGACGCTAAGGAGGTGTAGCTAGAATGTGCCGATCCTACGGTGACAGGACCAGGCCGAAGGGAACTCCTCAGGGTCCCGGGGCGAGAAGGACGTACGTGGCAATGCTAACGCAGCGTAGGGGGCGAGGCTGTCACGACCCAAGAGGCGGAAAATGTGCAAGAGGGAGAGCACGTGGCCTCAAGGGATGGGAAGTTGAGAGGAGAGGAGAGGAGAGGAGAGGAGAGGAGAGGAGAGGAGAGGAGAGGAGAGGAGAGGAGAGGAGAGGAGAGGAGAAGGGAGGGGAAGGGTGGGGGGAGGAGAGATCGTGAGGGAGGGATGGGAGGTTGAAAGGGGGGACGGGTGGGGTGAGGGGGGGGGCTAAAGATCGTGAGGGGCCTTGCTGGAGGATGAGGGGCTCATTGCATGGACGACCACACACAGGATTTGTTGCACAAGCACACGCCATTATCAATGCAACATCACTTACTCTCATATCATTACAGGAGGCCAAGCAAGCACAGTCTGCGCATCGCAAAACTGACCTAACACACTATTCGTTTCAGATCCTTTTTAAGCTCACTTAATGTTAGAAGTAGCGAGAATCATTCTGCTATTGCTGGATCAAGCCAACCGTTCGTGACTTCCTTGGTACAAATGTAATTAGGAAACTTTCCTTATACCCACCTCACTAAAAATAATAATGAACTCATTTCATGTTTATATATATGTGTATGTATGTATGTATATATATATATAATTATATATACATATATTTACATATAATACGAATATATACATTATATATATATATATATATATATATATATATATATATATATATATATATATATATATATATAGTATAAACATAAACATACACATAATATACATATATAAACATGCATGTAACTCGAGCATACTAGCCATTACAATTACTTAAATTCCGTCTACTCTCATCTATCTCCCATTCTCAAGTACTTAAATCAATAAAGTTAGCACACCCATTTCAAAATGATTATGCCATTAAAAGCAAGTGTGAAAAAAAGAAAAAAAAAATTGTCACTCGTCGGTAACATCGATTATTTCACCCGATACCAGCGGAGCTCCCGCCATCAACCATAATTACCGGCAGAGCCAACCCAATTACCACCATTTCACTATCAACATCGCAATTACAGAGACCATAACCGTTAAGCCGAGCGCGACAACCTCTCCGCCACTTTCTCTTCTCTTTCCACTACTGCAACACAGAACCACACAACTCAACAATTAAAACCGTCAGCGCTATTAACACTACCACCACCACCACCACCACTACTACTACTACTACTGTTACTGCTATTACGACTACCGCAACAATCCATTTCGTACGATGGCACCACATACGACCATACACGTATGGGTATGGTCGTATGTGGTACACGACCGCACTCTATCGCCCTATAAAGGGACGTTCCTCCGACTTGGCTCTCTCCATCAGGGGGCGCTGAGGGAGGGACGGAGGGAGGGAGGGAGAGCGACTGTCCCTCGACTCAGGAGTGGCGGAGGAGGAGGATATAGAGGAATGGAGGGAGGAGGGAGGAGGAAGGAGGAAGAAGGAGGAGGGAGGAGGGAGGAGGGAGGAGGAAGGAGGAAGAAGGAGGAGGAGGAGGAGGAGGAGGAGGGAGGAGGAAGGAGGAGGAAGGAGGAGGAAGTTGAGGGTGAGTAGGAGTAGTAGTAGTAGTACGAGTAGGAGAGGAAATTGAGAATAAGGAGCAGAAGTAAGAGTAAGAGAAGTACGAGTAGGAGGGGAGGAGGGGAGGAGGGGGAGGGGGAGGGGGAGGGGGAAGAGGAGGGGGAGGGGGAGGAGGAAGAGGAGGGGGAGGGGGAAGGGGAGGAGGAAGAGGAGGAGGAGGAGGAAGAGGAGGAGGAGGAGGAGGAGGAGGAGGAGGCGGTTTCCGTCAAGAGGCGCTGAATGGCAAGGACTTCGGAAACCTCGCAGTCCTCAGGGAGCCTCGCCTCGCCAGGTCTCGCGATACACACACACAGCCTACCTACCTACTCCGCCGTGTTGTCATGGATACCTCAATCTCTCTCTCTCTCTCTCTCTCTCTCTCTCTCTCTCTCTCTCTCTCTCTCTCTCTCTCTCTCTCTCTCTCTCTCTCTCTCTCTGTGTGAAGACTGAAAGCTTTAAGCAGAAGAATGACGTCGAGCCAGCATGCAGAATGGAGGCGGAGAAAGGGATGTGCAATGAGGGAGGGAGGGAGGGAGAGAGGGAGGGGGCAGAGAAAGGAGGAAGTGAGGAAGGGTGAGGAAGTAAGGGAGGGGGAGGAAGAGCTCGAGATACACCAACTGCGTGGCATAGTTAGAGAGAAATTTCAAGACTGACATGTTTACTGAGACAGACCGAGACACACACAGAGAGAGAGAGAGAGAGAGAGAGAGAGAGAGAGAGAGAGAGAGAGAGAGAGAGAGAGAGAGAGAGAGAGAGAGAGAGAGAGAACATAAGTGGGCAACAGCTGCGGCCGGTGTTGCAACAAGGTGGCGTGTGGAGGTAGCAACAAGCGAGCAGTGGGCCACAGCCACCTGATCCCGTGACCACA
>BOPN01000100.1:732849-737849 GCA_017312705.2 Penaeus japonicus
AGGGAGGGGAGAGGCGGGGAGGGGAGAAACAACTGGTATTGCATCATCGGTCTGCCTCTGCTGCACGTGCAACCAGCATACCTTCCGCGGGGCACGTACGACCGGAAGCTATACCAAATATGTACATCGATAACCGACATTCTACTCGACAAACAAACGAACAAACACACAAACAAAAATGCCTCGCAACATAACCTAGGGATCTACACAGCAGTAGCATTAACATTTCTGCTTGTTGCAAAGACATTCTGCAATTAATCCGTCCAAGTTATAAATGCGAACAGAATCAAGAGAAGAGACGCACTAGACTTCCACTCTGCCTTCTAAGCCGAGGCTGATAAGAGAACCCCCCCTCCCCCCCCCTTGTTTCCCCATAACAGAAGTTTCCTATTCATTAGTGCACAGCCCAGTCCATCATCACCTTCGCCAGGGGGATTTATGCGTTATTAATCCTCTGCGCCCAAATACTTTCCTGTATTGGAAGGATGATACCTCGTCTCTCTCTCTCTCTCTCTCTCTCTCTCTCTCTCTCTCTCTCTCTCTCTCTCTCTCTCTCTCTCTCTCTCACTCTCTCTCACAGAAGCGAAGAGAAGCAGAGAGAGAGAGAGAGAAACTCTCTTTCTACTCCGACTCAACAGGAGTCAATCTGCGCTGAAATAAGAGCTTCATTTAGGCAATTCCAAAAATAAATTCACGTGATAAAACCCACTTAAGACTATCTCCGCACAGCAGTCGCTCGTCCAATGCGAGGTGCGCGTGCACGGGGCGGCATGAGGTGTGTAGCTGAAGATACCAGTAGATATTACAAGATAAAGAGGGTTGGAGGCGTGTGAGCAGACACCCCCAGTCCTCTACGTCCCCCTCCTCCCTCTATTCTCCATTCCCATCTTTTCTCTACCTCCCTCCCCCCCACTCTTCCCGCTATTCCATCTTCTCATTTCTCCTTCCCCCCTTCCCTAACCCCCTACCCCACTCCTCTCTTCCCCTTCCTCTTCCTCTCCCCCACCCCCCTCTCACCCGCCACCTGCTCTCACAAGCCGGGACTGAAAATCTTCGCCGCGGCCGCTGTTGCTAACCCAGCCACGCCGCTCTCCTGTTCCAACTCGCCACTTTGTTGTTGTTGTTTTTTTTACGTACACATCAAGACCGGCACATTCTAGTAGAAATCTACTAAAAAATGTCTGTCAAGAGCTAGATGTACTCAAAACGTGTCTGTCAAGAGCTGTATATACTCAGAAAGTGTCTGTAAAAGACAACATGTGCCCAAACGTATCTGCAAAAGACTATATGTAATCAAAACGTTTCTGCTAAGAGCTGTATGTACTCAAAAAGTGTCTGCAAAAGACCACATGTGCTTAAAAACGTGTCAGTAAAGAACTATAAATACCCCCCAAAACTATCCATCCCCAAGAGCTATACATACTCATAAAGTGTCTCTCAGAAGCTCTATGTACCCAAAACGTGTCTCTCTCGAGAAGCGTACCCAGGGCTTCTAAACGTGAGATAAACAGGGAGAAACAGAGAGAGAGAGAGAGAGAGAGAGAGAGAGAGAGAGAGAGAGAGAGAGAGAGAGGGGGGGGGGAGAGGGAGAGAGGGAGAGAGAGAGAGAGAGAGAGAGAGAGAGAGAGAGAGAGAGAGAGAGAGAGAGAGAGAGAGAGAGAGAGAGAGGAGAGAGAGAGAGAGAGAGAGAGAGAGAGAGAGAGAGAGAGAGAGAGAGAGAGGGAGAGGGAGAGGGAGAGGGAGAGGGAGAGGGAGAGAGAGAGAGAGAGAGAGAGAGAGAGAGAGAGAGAGAGAGAGAGAGAGAGAGAGAGAGAGAGAGAGAGAGAGAGAGAGAGAGAAGGTATCGAAGAAGAGACTCGTGTGCTGGGTTGTGTGTGCGTGTGTGTGTGTGGGAATAGGTAAGGAGAACACGTGAGCGCTGGTATCCGTGGCTGTGATTGGATGGTGCGCTCTCGCACGGTGTCTCGTAATAAGATTATAAATAAGATTAGCTTAATATAAACAAAATTAATAATCCTAGGAATAAGATTAATGCAATCCCTATCTCTCCTGCCCGTTTATCTACGACCGCGCGACCCAACTCAAGCTTAGACACGGGACTGTCTATCGACTCAAGCAAGACACGGGACTGTCTATCGACTCAAGCAAGACACGGGACTGTCTATCGACTCAAGCAAGACACGGGACTGTCTATCGACTCAAGCAAGACACGGGACTGTCTATCGACTCAAGCAAGACACGGGACTGTCTATCGACTCAAGCAAGACACGGGACTGTCTATCGACTCAAGCAAGACACGGGACTGTCTATCGACTCAAGCAAGACACGGGACTGTCTATCGACTCAAGCAAGACACGGGACTGTCTATCGACTCAAGCAAGACACGGGACTGTCTATCGACTCAAGCAAGACACGGGACTGTCTATCGACTCAAGCAAGACACGGGACTGTCTATCGACTCAAGCAAGACACGGGACTGTCTATCGACTCAAGCAAGACACGGGACTGTCTATCGACTCAAGCAAGACACGGGACTGTCTATCGACTCAAGCAAGACACGGGACTGTCTATCGACTCAAGCAAGACACGGGACTGTCTATCGACTCAAGCAAGACACGGGACTGTCTATCGACTCAAGCAAGACACGGGACTGTCTATCGACTCAAGCAAGACACGGGACTGTCTATCGACTCAAGCAAGACACGGGACTGTCTATCGACTCAAGCAAGACACGGGACTGTCTATCGACTCAAGCAAGACACGGGACTGTCTATCGACTCAAGCAAGACACGGGACTGTCTATCGACTCAAGCAAGACACGGGACTGTCTATCGACTCAAGCAAGACACGGGACTGTCTATCGACTCAAGCAAGACACGGGACTGTCTATCGACTCAAGCAAGACACGGGACTGTCTATCGACTCAAGCAAGACACGGGACTGTCTATCGACTCAAGCAAGACACGGGACTGTCTATCGACTCAAGCAAGACACGGGACTGTCTATCGACTCAAGCAAGACACGGGACTGTCTATCGACTCAAGCAAGACACGGGACTGTCTATCGACTCAAGCAAGACACGGGACTGTCTATCGACTCAAGCAAGACACGGGACTATCTATCGACTCAAGCAAGACACGGGACTATCTATCGACTCAAGCAAGACACGGGACTGTCTATCGACTCAAGCAAGACACGGGACTATCTATCGACTCAAGCAAGACACGGGACTGTCTATCGACTCAAGCAAGACACGGGACTGTCTATCGACTCAAGCAAGACACGGGACTGTCTATCGACTCAAGCAAGACACGGGACTATCTATCGTGCATCGGTGAATCATGATATATACACCCCCGGGTGCAGTTGACTCAAACGAGTATTTTCTTTCCCGTGCAATTGCGAATACAGGTTTGGTTGTACGACTAACGAGGATGTGCTCGGACCCTTCCCTAAAACCCCTAACCCTAGTGTCCGACCCATGAACCCCTCCCTCTTCCCCAACTCTTTAGGGATCTCTCCTCTAGATCCCTAACCCCCTCATCTAACCAACACCTTCTCGACCCCTAAAATCCTTCCCCAACTCGCTCAACTCGCTTCTCCAGCCTTTTCAACCTCAACCTCCTCTTCCCCCGCCCCAGAACCTCATTCCCATCACCAACCCCGTTCCCCCAACCCCCAAACCCCTAAACCGACTTCCACAGTACTTACTTCCCCCAAAACCTCTCTCTCCCCTCCCCGTTCTTCGCTTCCCCAATCCCATCCCCCCATCCCCCTCTCCCCAACCCCCTCCAAACCCCGGTTACCTACCCATCCTTCCCACATAAAGAATGCAACCTCCAGCACTGATTCGATTCCTGAAGGCTAAAAACTAAATCTATCGAGTCGATAAGGCATTCGATCTCACTGGAAAGGACTCGTGTACGTCAATCGTCAAAACAAGAGTACACATTTACGCACACAGATTTTCATCATAGACATATCTATTGAAATGTATAAAAAAGACGTTAAAACACTTGTTCACGTTCGAATAAAAAACACGTTAAAACATATCGTAAACAGATTGAAATGTACAGAATTCACATCAAAACACGTGAACACATTTAAACGTACAAGAAAATACATCAAAACACGTATACACAATTACGCACTCACATTTTCACCAGAAATATAGCCAGTGAAATATATAAACAAACCTTAACAACAGAGAGAGAGAGGGAAAGAGAGAGGGAGAAAATAAACCAAGGTCTGTATCTACGCTTAATAACTATTTTTTTTTTCTTCCTCCTCCTTCATATTTAGGCCTAGGCTGCTCTGCCGCAACCTCTTTTCTCTTACGGAGTGACAGGTCTATTGTCAGGCTCCGATCGTAAACTGAGCATGGAAGGCTTGAACACAGCCAGACCCACATCAGGAAGAGGAGGAACGGGGGGTGGGGGGGGGGGTATAGGCCTGCACCAGGAAGGGGAGGGTAGGCCTACGTCTGGCTCGACCTAAAGCGTGATCAAAGCATAAGGCCGCGGTGGGTAATTATCTCCACACGAGCGCACGATTTACATACATGCGAACGTACGCGCCTCAACGTAAACGTACAGGCGTGTATACGTACACGTGAACTCAGACACATACACACATACAGACATACATACATATATACATACATATACTGATACGGTCACCCTCTCCATATTCATACATATTTCAAATAAAGTGATGTAAACAAAGAACAAGGTATATGTAAAGAGGGTCGAGGGAAGGGGAAGGGGAAAGGGAAGTGGGAGGGGGAAGGGAGAGGGAAGATGGGGGAAGGGGTGGAGTGGAGGCTGAGTAATTGTACCTATATTATTTTTTTTCTGCTAATTTCATTCTGAAAGTCTAAATAATTATCGGGGTGTTCTGAATTAGTGTAATAAATACTAACTACAATAATTAGTCTTGGGAGAAAGAATTGCTGGTCGGGGGAAAGGGGATCAGTGAAAAACAAAAACAAAAAACAAGAA